>QVNW01001310.1:0-26993 GCA_014825475.1 Pseudomyrmex flavicornis | reverse complement strand
TTTCGCAAAATTTTCCAAGCACACACATACGCAATAAATTTTTGTGTTCTGTTTTTTTTTTTTTTTTTTACTCCTGCGAAGACGCGATAAATAAATGTCTCGCGCGTATCGACGCTTTTCTTTCGACATCCTTTTTTCTCGTATAGGAGAATGCATTCGCTACGTGTCGATCGGCGAAAGAAGCGCGCATAAAAAAAGAAAAGATAGACGAGGTTGAGTTTTTTTTTATGACCCCCGAGGTTTTTTTTTATAAAAATCTGCGATTGATCGCGAGGGTCCGTTGCAATGATCGCGCGAACGATACTCCCGAGCGCCGTTAGAGTAACACAGTTGAGTTTCTTTTTCGCGCGCGAACACAATGCTCGCGGAAATAGATATTCCCTGCTTACGGCGACCAAAAAAAAAAAAAAAACATCTCCCGGAACGGCTCGTAACGATCACGCGCTCCGCCGTCATTTCCGACGAGAAAAACGCGCGCGCATCGTCCATAAAACTGTGCAGCGCGCGCCCATTCTTTCTCTTCCGCGCGGAAGAGGTGGATCTGTTCGCGCGAAAACTAGACGAGTCGCGTTTCAGAGAAGAACGAGAAGAAAGTTTGCTTTCTGGGACGACAGTTTTCCGCGGGGATCACGGGTGGTGGCTTTTCTTTTCCGAGATACCTGGCGCTGAGATTCCTGCTGAAGTCTCCAAGATCTATCGTATGTGCGCTCCTTTATCTCGAAATCAAATCTCTTCAAAGATAAGGCTGTTTCAGCAGACTCGCGCGATCTTATACCTGTCCTGGAGGGGAGCCCGGGGGTTACCCCCGCGTTGAAGCTCTACTCCTCGGCAAAGTCGAATTGAAGATGCAACCCGTCACGGTTCTCACAGTTTCCGACGAGTTTCACTGACAAAACTTCTCTCAAAGAAAGCTTTCTGCGCGAAACCACCGAATAATCGTTTATTTACAAGATCACTCACAGAATGTTTCGAAAAGAGAATCACATTTTTTCCCCTTTTATCTACGAATAAAAAAAAAAACCAAACAAACACGTACATGTTCCTTTACGTGCATTTCGCACCGTGTTACATTGCACCGCCAACGTTTTCGATTTTCGAGAAACGTTGCTGAAGTCTCGAAAACAGAGAGAAACGGTTGTTTTCTGCGCGAAACAATTGTGATTTGTGTGTTTTTCTTCTTACGTGCGCGCGCGGCAAGAAAAAGCGACGGTAAACTAGCAGCGGAGAATAAAAATTGCATGGAACTATTATAAGACATTTTTTTCCAAAGTTACCGCGCGCTATCGCGGCGCGGAAAAGCACGTAAGTGGAAAATCCACTTCAAGCTGTATTCCGTGGAATTCATATGCAGGTAACGCCGCCGTGAGATTTCCCGGTCCGTGCCGTTCTGTGTAGATATGTAACGTCACGAAAAGAACACCCCTTCTCTTCAAAAGAGAAGTAGCTTTGTTCTGTTATTCCCGCATACCACCACCACGCGAAACCTTTCTCGCACGCGGGCGCGCGCGCGCGCGCACGCAAGTTTTGAGAACTCCGGATCTGAATTTATTCTTATTTAAAATGGAAAAGTTCTTTTCCCCGCGCGGAGGGGATCGCGCGGCGCATCTCGCAGCAACGACGACGGTGGCGACGCGCACGAAAACACGTAATTTAGTTTCGTCGGTCTGCGGAGAGATGAACGCGTGAAGGGATCAGAGTTTGGAGGACGAGCCGAGAGAGAAAAAAAAAGAAGAACCGAAAGAAGAGAAGAGAGATGGAAAATTCGTTCTTACCGCTTTATGCGAACTAGGGAAAATACGGTGGCGGTGAAAAGCGTTCGGAGAAAGAAGTTTTTCCCGTCCGAATGTTCTCGATTAGATGTCGGATTTATTATGCGAGGAGATAGAAGGGGAGGAAGACCCTTTAATCTCCACCTTTCTTAATGCGTAAAAATCGTGAAATTTATGACAGTCGACACGTGCTCTCTTTTATGAAAACGTGGTATTTATGATGTTACATCGTTACGCGTGATTAAATTAGTTAAACCTGTTTTAATGTCAATATAAACGTATTAGTTTTACAAGATTAATATATATATATATATATATATAAAATAAAGTGAATACAGCAGTTTCGAACTTTCTCGAAAACATTTTCTAGGCGCGCGCGATTTGTTTTTCTTCGTCTTTCGAATCGTTCATGTTTATAACAGTCGGCGAGGTGGCAGATTGTGTTGCGCGCGAGCGTCAATCTTAAAAACTAAAGTGCAATTTTTCCGTAATATAACATCGCTTTTCCATTAATTGATATTTTCAGATGTGTAAAAAGTGAGTTTTTTTTTTTTTAAATAACGCAGAATATTTAAGTTGAATTTTCTTAAAAATTTACTTTCTAAGCAAACGGACATCAAATTTTGACGAGTGTATTTCCTCTCGCGTTAACGGTATAAATATTCGTTTTCGACGACGTGCATACACGTAGACGACGTCGATGTTCTGGCTCGTTAGAGTTGATGACGTCGCTCGGTCGCGACCGTAATCGGAGTAATTTTACGTGGTTTCGAATTAAAGCAGCGACTGGAATAACGGCGCCCACTCGAGGAGTCGATCGTCCGCGAGATGCGAGCGAGCGACAGCCGGAGTAACATGGGAATCGGAATATTCTCTATCGTCTTCGTTGTCCGTCGCCCGTCGTCGTTCTAGATTCCGTTCAACGCGTACTCGATTACCAGTCGCCGTCTCTCGCTGCCGCGTTGAATCCCAATAGCGCAAGATTTTAGCAGTATACCGCATTCGCGCGATGTTCGCTCGTCGGGAACGTGTTATCGTGAAACGTGTTCCGTATATACGGGCGTCGTTTAAGAGCTCAGCGCAAAAGTAGCCGATCTATCGCTAAGTGTTCCTCGCATCTCGCTCGAGTGAGAAAGAATCTGAATACTCGGCGCGAGAAAAATCCAATTCCTATGGCTTCCAATGTTCGTGAAAATTTCGCAGACTAAAAGAAATTACGAAATTAGACTACGTAATTAGATAACGTACGTAGATAAGACAGTTGTGTAGCGCACGCACACACACACACACACACACACATACACACACATGTGCGGGACAATTGTCAGACGTATCACGTCGTAAATAAAATAAAAAAAAAAAAAAAAGTTCTCTCACCGAGACGCAACTGGAGCGTGACGTAAATTCGCGCGTTGCGTTCATTTCACCTAAAACTTTACAATCTATTGCGGATGCAATCTTCTCTAATGTTTAATGGAAGCGAACTGCGCGTACTAAAAGTCGCGGCGGGTCGGAGATGGATGCATCTGCGGGGCGAGAGAGTTCGCACGCGACTTTAAAAATAAAGTTTTTCCGCGAGACGAGGAGGACACGAAGTCAACTAGCGTGGATGAGCCACGAGTCTCCCGGGAAATCTTACCGCACGCAGAAGCGTCGCACTTTACATATCAATGCTGTCTTTCATATCCGAGTTAATCGCGAAAAGACTGTCTCGCGTTAACGCACAATCGAAAAAAATGAAGAACCATCGCAATAATATCACCATGTGTCGTGTAAATATTTGTTGGTTTACATTAGAAGAGTCGATTCGGTTACTTCGCGAATATAACGCGACCTTTAACAAATCGATATCGTGGAACATTGCGCCGGATCAGGTGTGCTTGTCGCGGGAAACAGACCCGGGGCGAAACTGGCAGATGGTGCTTCATCCCTTATCGAGCCAAGGGGAATATAAGTCTTTGTTTCCGACGAGATGTTATACAAGGGGGAGATGTTATATATTATGAAAATTTCTATTGCGCGAGGACAGATCAAGTTTTACCACACAGGTGGCTTGGGAGATATCCGCGTGTATAACCTTTGATATTTAATATAGAAGTTCAAGAATTTTAACGTAAAAAAAGATTCAAGTTAAAATTGCGTGTGATATAGCTTGTGTTTATTTGTATAATTTATCGTCTCCACAAGACGATGTTGTATATTCTTCGTTGTATTAATTTGATTCGTAATTTATTAAAAAAATGCTTTTAACAGTATATAGAAAACATAAAGATAATTTGACTATAAAATAACGAAGCAATTCGTAAAAACGTAGAATAGAAAAATCATTTTTATAAAGATTTGAAAAAAATATTTTATGATTGCACACACATAGTGTCTCGCGCAAAGAGAGAGAGAGAGAGAGAGAGAAAATGAATTTGTAGAGATTTATTTTCCTATACAATGGATTATCGAGAAAACTATTTTAATCTACGATTGTTCGCTGATATACTCTCTCGTTCTCTCTTCCTTTCTCTCTCTCTCTCTCTTCAGTGCTACATATATCTGAGCAATGTATTCACGAACATTCAGGATCGATATGCACACCGGACGGCGTATCTTCTTACGCGGAAGATTCGTGGTTACGTGCAAGATGTGTCGTGGACATTAATTTAACGCTCTCAAAAGCAATTTGCTGCCTTGTCACGGCAAGACGAATGTTACAGACAACGTAAACTATGTTACACTCACGCGCTTACTCTCCCACATATGTCTCTCTATCGTCGTTTCTCCAAAACGAGTACACATTTCGGACCAATCCGTCCGGGCCAACTCTTAGTCGCCCACGAACCTGATATTAGTGAATTACGGATGTACTCAGAACTGCGTCAGTCTGCCAACAAGCAGCATCCATATAGCGACTGAAGACTTTGGTACTGAAAGCCATTTTGAAATCTTAACGGACTCTGTCTAAGCTGTCTTGCTTTTCAAAAGCAAGCTGCCATCCCACATATTACCTCAAACACGTTAAAATTTACAAAACAAATTTCATTGTCCAATTTACTCGTCACTATAATTAAATGTTTTCAAAAAAACATTTAAATTTATACACACGTATGTTTTTAAAATAATCTTAAAAGATTAATTCTCCTTCCCTTTCTTAAAAACTATCTATATTTTAAATACCAACACTTCTTTTTAAAAGAATTAGACAAATATGTACTCACAAATGTCGGTTAATTGATTTTGCAATACTTTTGTGTGACTTTGACAAAAAATTAAAACCTGAAAACAATTTGCGGTTTGCTTGCTCAGTCTTATCAACTTTTTAATACTCGGACAACTTTTGAAACAAAACTACACATCGCAATCTCTAAAGAAAACTTTCTTATAAACTTAGAATCAAAAGACTTTGTGTTGTCTTAAGAACGATCTTGAATGTTGTTCAACGTATCAGAGGCATATATACCTGCTCTATCTTGTGCGACTTAATAACAAATACGTACTAATGGTCGTCACACTGGGAAATGGGATTTTGTCAGAAACGAGCGAGTAAGAAGGCTAACGTGGGACGCGCATGTTTCATAATTAAGCAATATAAGCGGATTGCCATTTCATGAAAGTCAAGCGCAGGTTTATTCCCATAAGCCTTAGAAAGCCTTTGTGCTATTATATCATTATAAGTGACATTTTCGCAATCGCCGGATACTTAAGGACGAAGCAAATATATTGACTTAATGCATTGTAATTTATAGATATCTCGAATCTAATTGACCAATCTAATTGACAATATCGAGTTGAAAGTGAACAAAATTTTACGTTAAAACAATTGAAACACGATCTACATTGGATCTTTACATTTTATGTATAACAATTGCACAGTATAATGTTACAAATATAATGATACAAATAATAATAAAAAGTAATTGTACATTTCTGTTTTTATAACAGATGCTATCGAAATAAATCAACATTATTTATTTTTTGTCAGTAGTGAAAAAATTTTGGCTAACAGAGTAATTTTTCGTAAGTTTTTATTTATGTAAAATAACAGTAACAGTGCGGTTTTATGATGATTTACATTGCGAATTATGTTTCGTTTTATACTCTTTTGCATCGGTGAGCGTGCGACTATTTATATGTACGTCTAAACAAAATTAATTTCACGTTGGATTAATTAATTTTGGTTGGGAGGGAGAGGAAAGCGATGAATGCAAATTGTAAAATACATAAGCAATATTTGATAACATATGTAACTCGTAAAATTTCTTTGATTAAAGTGATCGATCGAGCGAGAGAAAGAGAAAAAAAAAAAGAAGAAAAGCGCTAAATATCAAACATCAACGAGAGCAATATTTTAAAAAGTAAATTTATATGTACATAAATTAAGAGTTTTCTCTATGAAAATATAATTTTGACTTGCAAACTAGTTAGAATAAACAAGCAAACAGTATGGTAACGATAACCGAAAACGGTTTTTGCGTTACCATGTAATTTACGCGTTTCACCTTAAATCTAGTTATCTCGTCGACGCGATAGGTTTCGTAAATACGCGCGTGTAACGAGCGTTCGGAAATACTTTTTTTTTTTTTTTTTTTCAGCAAACGAAATTGAAACCGGCGTTGCGATGGTTTATTATCATCGCAAACACGGTGTCTCTTCTCCGCAAAAGTTGAAATTAATTAAATCTGTCTTGTTGATAAACGAAATTTAAAAATCCGATTTGCGCGCATCAAAACAAATCCTTGCTTTGATCTCAGCGGTTCTTGATGTGGTCACTAAACATTTTCAGAACTGCGATTGGAATTTGGAACAAAATATCCAAAAACATGTGTTCAAATAAATTGTTACAATGTAACGTTCTAATCATTCGGCATTAATATTTGTATTAATATTTTTACTTATTCAATTATATATATAGATATTCTTCAATTGTTATCTGACAATTAAAGAATATCTATATATATAATTCCATATTGCATTTTCACACATATTGAGAAGAATCTTTCAGATTCGGCAGTTGACGTCGGCACGTTGTCACTTTTTCGTAAGGAACGAATATGCAAAAGACGTCTGCCACTCGATAAACATGTCCGACCGTAAAAATCCGATAAGATGCATTCACACAACTCGTAAATAAACGAGGCATCAGATGCGCGCGAATAATATACAGCTTGGAAATGTTTGCGTACACATCGAAGATCTGCCGCTAAGTCCCGAAGACTCCTATTGCGTCGCAAATATGAGAGAATGTGCTTTACGAGCGAGCGAGAGACAAAGAGAGAGAGAGAGAGAAAGCGAGAAATCAAAAAGTCAAATTCACGATACTTTGCGGACTCGTAAATTTCCTAGGTAACTCACCAGCTAGTAAAAGTATCTCGCGGTTTCCGCGAGACCATACATATCATATATATATATATACGATAGTTTACTGCCGTGACAATAGGACAGGGTAATGTTTCTTTAAAAAATTTATGCGCTCTCTCGTCTCGTGTCAGACGTCTTATTGTCAAACAACGTCGAGTAATAAATTTATGTCGCAAATCCATTCGAGTAATTATTTTTTTTTCTTTTTTTTTTTTTTACGTCTCACACGATAATTTCCTTTTGAAACGCGCTCGAAGACTATATACGTGTGTGAAGATATAAAAGCAAGAAAATCACGATAGATGGAACGGCTGAAAAGAACTGGAAAATTAATGCGCGCGTCCATCCAGCTCGCAATTTACATCGGAAATCAATATAATGTACAATGTATAAGATCTGAGTGCTCCTTTGTTGTATCATAACTTTATACTTCGCGATGTTATTCGGAATACAGCAAGCAACATAACGATGTCTAATTACAAAGACAATAATATTTGTTTTCTTCATTTTTTTACGCACTGATTTTACGTAATTATTTATTCATCTGTTTTTAGCGCAAATTTAATTAAGCGCTATCGTTTCTGCCCCTCTCCCGAAGCAAATCTTAAAATCCAAAAGCTTTCGAAACTTGCAGAATTTCATTAATAAATCGCAAAATAAATCGCATAAAATGTATAACTTATCGAGTTTTTCATCGAAATATCGTACAACGTCTACTTCAACATTTTAGCTCAGCCATGTAACACTTTCTGTCGTCGGCGGAAAAGATCGAGATTTGCACGAAATGTCTTATCCAAGCGCGGACTTTTTATTTTGTCGATTCTTTTTCTTTTTCTTTTCGCACTTACACACACACACACACACACACAAAATTCATTTACTTTAGTTCGTTTGCTCTTTTCGGCCGCGCGCCAGCAAACTGCAAATTCGGAACTTGCGCCGATATGTTTACAGTTCACTGTTTGCACTTTATCATAAGTGGAATCGCGCGAGAGAGCGCGCGAGCCGGTTGGCTCGTACACGACCGAGCGTATACATCATGGTTACACCGGTTTCTCGTGCACGCGGAAGAGAGCTAGGGATTAAATTAATCTTCTTACCTCCGTCCTCTGCCTGGTAATGACAAGAACAATTATTGGTTTTAACAGGCGGCTGGTCTAAATAGCCCGGGCACGGAGGAAGAGTTAAAAGAAAAACTTTCCGCTGTCGTCGTTGTCGTCGTCCTCTTCCTGTCCGCGCGAGTGCGAGCAACTTTTGTGCCCCATTGTGTCGTTGAACTTCATCCGAACACGCCGAACTTACGTACTTTTAAATCGAATCGCTATTCGTGCTTCCTTCTTTTCGGTCGGAGATCCCTAATGAAGCGTAGGACCGCGGTTAAAACCTTGCGACGGAAAAGCGCGGCCGTTCCACCGGCCCGGCCCCCACGTAATCCTCTTAAGTAAAACTCCTCTCGTAGCGTTGCACACTTTAATTGAAAAAAGCTATATAAGTGATAAATTCCGCAGACCTGTCGCGATCAGACGAGTGGCGTAACTGCGAATCTTGACAATGAAATATCGCTTTATCGGTCGCTTCATAAATTCCGCCTTCTTCTCGTCGACGGACTTGAAGAAGATTGCTTCCTCGGGAGCGCGCGCATCTTTTGTTTCTTTTAATATTATAGAAACTATATCAGTAGTCGAGTACTTTTCTTATTTATAGAGACTTTCGACCGAAGTTTTCTCCCAAAGCGAAGTTTTAATATTTTCTTGCACTTCCAAAACTTCAATTTTATTACATTTCCATCCCGTCATTTATTTTATTACATTTTCCATATTAAGTGATTAGATTTTTCATCAATCTTTTTGCTAAAAAAAAAAAAGACTTCGTGACTCATGTTTCATTAAAAAATTAGAGAAAAAACAGAAATATATTGTATATATTTTTTTCAAATATATTTTGGTTTTTGTTAAATTGTCGTCATTAATTTTTCAGGACTGTGCAACATCTTTCAATGTGCGCACAAATGTTTTTCTCTTTTTATTTCACTTCCCTCTCTCGCGATCAATAAATCATTTATTTCAAAAATTGTCTAAAAAAAAAAAACAATAAAACATAAAAATCCATTTCGATTCATATATTTAGAGACGTGTATTTTTTGGATTCAAACTTTCGAGCGATAAATGTAATTTATTTCATCGATTACTGAAAAAAATTGTTTGCGTTTCGGATGGAAAAAAAAGTTCTTAGGTCAATAATTGTCGAAAACAGCAAACCAAAACAAATCGGTGACGTGAAAATTATTCGACGCGGTGAATCGCGCGTTAGATTTTATACGCGAATCAAGAATTTTGGGTGTCGCTTGAACGGAAACAGAAAGAGAGAGAAAGTAGAGCATACAAGAGACGCCAATGGAATACGACTGATCGAATCGATAGAAACACTATTTTCTATCACGGCGGATAATTTTTTCCTACGAGCGATATGAGTAGCGATCGTTATTGATTTACGAGCGACGGCATTCCAGGATGCGCGTCGAACTCGTCCCATAAATACCAAGTAGCATGTAGCTTTTCTCGGTGTATGGATTGTAAAAATGCATTTTTCTGCCTCGGGATTTTAAAATAAATGAAAAAAAAAAAAAAAAACAGTTGTCAAGAGCTCATGGGATTACACGTAAAAGAGGCCAACGGTCATGAAAGAGTTTTTACCGCCGCGCGCCGCGTACCTACGTACTTTACATCCCTCAGTCGCGATTTTGCTGATCCTCCTTCTCCTCCCGTCTTTCTCCTCTTCTCTTCTTCGTAAAGCCCGCCATGACAAACCTCTTTAAGTGAAGAGGAGAAAGTTTTTTCGAGAGTTCTCGAGCCATTTTTGTTTGAAAAAATATAAAAACCCTTTTTTGCCTCCTTTATTTAAAAAAAAAAAGTAATAATAGGCGCATCTGTAAAACAAAAATGAAATCGAACTGCTTTTACATCTAATGAATAATGATAATATCTTCGTCAGATTTCATGTACAATTTGTACATACAAACGCATTCTCTTTTCACTACGAACAAAACAAACTTCATTTCGTTAGAATTCGAAATCGTGCGGTTTTGTTCCATGAGCATTTCACATGTGTGTGTCAGCGGAAGTTTTCGTTCTTCCCAAATGCAAATGGGAAAATAATATAAAACTTATATTTCAATTTACGTCGGAGAAAACGCGGACCTCGAGATATCATCCAGAAGAAGCCTCGCGGCGTGAGGTCTCATAAATCGCGCGCGACGAGAATCGACCTGATGCCGGGAGGCTCAAAGAAAATGAATAAAGCTCCCCGAGCGCCCAGACGGCACGTGTCGAATTATTCATCCGTCTCAAGTACCTTACGCGGGTACATCTGGTATCGGGAAAACCGTGTTATCGCTTAATTCGCGATTCGACAAAATAATGATGTGGTTAATAAGGAGTATTGCAGAAGACTCGCGGCAAAATGAAAGAGAAAATTTCAATTTCTTAATTAATTCAAGGCTCGATTATCTGAACACTGAATTACTAACGACGCATTACCGTTTGGTTTCTGAATCAGCTTTACGAGATAAAACGTTATGATAAATTACGAAAGAGTTTTTTAATTCTATTCAAAACAGCTAATAAAATATAAAATTGTATTCAAAATATTTCGATGAAAAGCGGATTCTGTTGCAAAGACGTGCAAGCACATGTTTGCGCACTTGTAAATATCCGTCTTACGAGGAGGGGGGAGAGAAAAAAAGCGTTCGAGTGTGTTCAGTAGCACGAGAAATGTGTGCGCAAAAGGCAATCTCCAATTGTTACTTGAAAAACGTGAAACAACCGTGAGACTTCATCGAGGAAACATTCAACTGTCCACTTCCACTGAACCCGGCAAACGAGCAAAAAGATCCGTTCCAACGGCAAACAACGAGCGGTGGATTTTGCGCTCAACAATGCGAGTTTGGAAATATTTCAGTAGTGTTAGAGCAAGAACTTGTTACGCGAAGCGAAAGCGGCTTTCAGAGACACGGGGATACGGGTATATATTGACTATAACGTTACACGCCAAATTCAGTAAGGTACGTAAAGATCTGCCGGTATGTGTAATTTCGCGAGAGTTACTTAACGTATGGAAGTTCGTACCTGAAAATTCCACGTACATCTGCTCATGCGAGCGAAATTGCAAATTCCGTTTAATAATAGTACATAGCATTATTCAAACCTACTGACGCATTAAGCGCCGCGTGAAATATATTCTTTGAGGCGCAAAACTTATTCTCTCCGTCCGATATCAACCATTTCCAGATACAAACACACGCTCGCGATCCTACTTTTGGTTTCATTCCCGGACTTCTCGTTCCGCACACGCGCGTCTCGTTGTTGCGAAGCGGCGCTCTCATTTAAAAACAAAGAATTGTTTATTACATGTGGATTTTTTTTCGAAAAACGATTTTTTTTTTTTTTTATCAGAAACAAAAACGCAATTGACGCGCGCGTGCGTTAGCAAAACATGAAACGACTATCGTTTCGTGTTGCGAGCGGACAGTGGCGAATTTGAGCATAGCTGCGAAACTGTCGAGGATATTGACGAGAATAGTCGAATGAAATTCTACCTTCCACTTCGCCTTCACATCTTCGATCTATACGTTTTCACGGTACGGCACGGTTACTGTTATGGCAGCGGCACTTCACACTAACTCGTTCGTAAAGGGCGTCGCTGCGGCCCTATCGCAAGCCGTTTCCCTCCCGTTTCTCTCGATTTTGAACCCTCGTACGTTCGCAGATACGGTCTTGGCGAAGGCAGAGTCCACCCGAATGTATTTAGGAATGTAGAGTTAAATCTGATTCCACGTCGAGTAATATCCATTAACGGTTCGCGCAAAACGACCACAAGATCCACGAAATCTTCCGGCGAATATGGGTTTGCATCATCCTAAGAAAACATTTGAATGACTGAGTAAATGTCGAGTGCGATAAAAAGCTTTTAATCGCACTCGACACACATTCTACAGTCGCGAGGAATAAAAATGATATTCAGTTGCGTTCTCCCGTGTTTGCGGAATTTTTTTTTAAATATATTTTTCCAGTACACACGTACTTATTGAAAACTGTTATTTATGACGCGGGAGCTATAAAACGAAAGCGAACACCACCCACACTGTAGAATAGGTTATCTTAAGTAAACGTTCGTATCGAAATTTTGAAAAAATTCTACCTCGTTATCGGCGAAACGTGAAAATTTCGAACATCTCGAAAAAACGATCGCTTTCAAACTGTTTCGTCGCCGAAGTTTCGCGCGACGAAAGGCCACGAAGTTTCGAGTTTATCTCGAGTTTATCCCGAAATTGCGCTCTTCATGGTCGCTCTTACGGTCTACAAGAGAGATCTTCGCGAAACGTGCATTACGGCACAATATACGTTCTCTAATCTGTTTTATATTTTAACATCGCGTATAATCTTCGGCAATAATTTTCGAAACTTCGATAATCTCGACGAGAGAGAAGAATATATATACCGTGAGGAATCCCGCACGGTCTCATAATAAAATAATTGTAAAGATTTTAGCTGCACGACCGCGCGATTTATACTCGAAAAGTCCGGAAAAGCTTTTAGTAAGATTGGAGCGGTCGTTCTTCTTTTTACGAAAATTGTGTTCGCGTGAAGGCAGCATTAAGCTCGAGTGGTACGAATCGCGCATAATCAAAGAATCGATTCGATTAGTCGAATCTTGTGCTCGTGACCTCTGGAAACGCGGGCACAGACAATATTCGAATATTTAATGCGCAAAATATAAAAAGCAAAACGAAAGAACCGAAAATCAATGTTACAGAGAATTTTCGGCAAAGCCGAAATCCACAAATCTCGAAATAATGGAAAAATTCAACGGAAGCGAATAACGAATATATTATAAAAGGGATTCAGAGAAGATCGGCGCGCGCGGAGTTCGCAATATAACTGCCAGTAACTTTTTATTGTTATAGCGTACAAGCTCTCTCTCCTTGAATATAGTTCTTGCGAGGCACGACACGCTCGTCCTCGAAATCTCGCTTCCCAACGAGAGTTTAAAATAAGTCGAAGCAATTTGATTCGCGCGTTTATGTAATACCCACTTCGTGGTCGGTAGACCGGCACACAATCGTGTGTCCGGATGGCGGTGGTACATCGGCGTTTCGGCGTGTCGGCCGAGACCCGACGAAATATATTGCACTTTCGGGACGAGGTCAGCTGCGACTGTAATTTCGGTACAACATTTATCTCGCGGCAGTACCGCGGCTGAGATCTTTATTGAGTGGATCCGAACATATATTGTGTTTAAAACGACGGCGTAAACTACGGCAAAATCTGTTGGTTGCACGCTCGTGCGCGATCGAATTTTTTTGTTTCACGCGCGGCGACGCGCATAATTGGACAGCATTGTTAACCGCGGACTATTTGCCCGAATGAGAAAGAACAATCGATTATTAATATTTTATGATCAAAAATAATTTTGGAAATTTCAAACGCGCGCGCAACACACGCGATTTGAAACTCTTATCATTTAATGTGTAAATTAAACCAACTAATATGAAATTATCTGTAAGAATTCTGTTCTTTTGTTGTAAACATTATTAATTGCTTAATTTTATTTTTGGTTTTAACTAACAAAAGCTAAAATATCCTGAAAGCATGAGCTTTTTAAATCGCTTTTAACGAAATGAGTATTTGCACAGTCGGTCGATACGCGGCGGTTACTTTGCGAAACTCGTTAAGCATTTATTCAACTGAATTTTTTAATTGGCGGCTGCGCGCATATACCGTGCGTTTTGTCCAGCATTCCTTCAATTTTAACAATAGCGCTCGCGCATGGATTTTTCAACGATCCATGAGCGAGAGAAAATTAGATTATATGTTAATATTCGATTTTTCTCCCTAAACTCTCGTTCGAATAATCTACTCATTGCTTGTACTTCACATTGTTTTACATCAAACAATTACGAGAGTTCTTCATAATAACGCAACAGTTTCCAACGCAAAATTACAACGGGAATGATGATTTTTATAATCACTTTGAAATTTCGGTTAGAAATTTCGTTACGACGAGTTTCTCTCTATGTTTTTGTGTCAGCTGAAAATTAACTCTCTTTTGTAAAAAAAAAAAAAAAAAAAACAAAAGACTTGTATTTGTTTTGTCATGCTATTATTCCAATTGGCTCACTTAATTCCTCATATAAGCTGGATAACACACGCATTACAATGTTATATTATCAGAAATGCAATTTTTAACAACACACGTTATATTATTAAGTGTCAGAGAGGAAAAAGCGCGAACGTATGCAAATCAAAAAAACACGAGACTAATACCTCGCGTCGTAACAACACACATAAAAGCATTAAACGTTATTTATTCGTAAAATATATAACGCCGCAAATGTGATAAGTTTTATGTCACAAAAGAAATCGCATCTACCAATGATACAAAACAAAAAAGGACCAAACTGTACAAATGAAGTTTTTCTCGTTAAAGCCAGAAAATATGTGATACAAGACGAAGATGAGTTATTAGTTTGATATTTCTTTAACAACAAGAGACCGTTTATACATTTAGCTCTCCAAGTGAAACTCATTGCTATCGCTTTAGCGAAAGATCAAGCCCTTAATGAGTAAATGTAACAAGCAAAGTGCACCAACGTAAAGCCGAACCGACTAACCGCAGATTGCTTTGCAATGAGAAATTAGTAGTCGCAATTATACCCGGTTGTTTGGATACTTGGATATGTGCGCGAGCGCATCTGTATGCTAGCGCGCGCGTGCTCGCTCGCTCGCGTTTGCTTGCGATGCGATTTAGTGCTAAATGTTTAGTGGCTACGTTGCCGCCATGTATCCGGTGTAGGCAACGAGCCGTCGCTTACGGTTACGTTGCATGACCAAACGGATATTGGCATGTTGCAGCCCGTAGCTATAAGCGGAGAAACAGAGGGACGTTTCCCGGGCTTAAGTAAATTTTTTTATGTATTTTTTTTTTTTATATACACGAGATGTGCGCACAGCGCTCGAAAATGTTGCGAAACAAACATCTCGAAAGGTTTTCGCGCGCAAACGACGATCCGTAATAAACAACGTCTTCGAATATATACAACAACTGCGCGTGTTTCGCCCAAGTGGTACGTGTCCGTGAAGAGTCAGACGCTCGAATGTCGACGCGAAATCAAATCCGTTCCGGAGAACCGCGCGATACGATAAAAATCGAAAGTCGATCGTCGTTTGTGCAGCAGTCGCGCGCGTCATGTTGAAATATTCATCAGACAATCATTCATATTCAAGAACGCATAAACGAACAAATAAAACACCCGCGAATGCGCGCGCGCGCGCGCGGGATTATACGGAAAGAAGTGATAGGGTCGATGGCTCAATTATTGGCAAAACAGCGTGTCATTATTCGACGGTTTCGAAAATGTCGCGGTGACAGCAATGATGATGTACGAGCCGGAGTCGTAGACTATCTGTCTTCATGATTTCGCAAACTCCGATGTGTTTTAAAGTCTTTTTGTTTCGCGCATCTTTTTACCACGAGAACGAAGCATTTATAAATCTGTCGACCGTATCGATATCACGCGCGAGCATCTTTTCCATATATTTTTCAAATACCTGTGATTTCTGCGGGGATTTAACGGAACCAATTACTAAAATTAAGAATTTGATTTAAACAGTAGTATCTCTTCGCTTTCAAGACTTAAGCGAGACAAATGTGAATCGCGTTCGGCAGAGGGGAGCTCAAACTTGTAATTTAAGAGACGTCCATTTATATTCTCTCGTTCCATACGGAACGCAAAAACTAATCGTCGCCGTATCTATCGCTCTTCCCTCGAATGCTGTGAAACGCGTGAAAAAAAAAAAAAAATCAAAGTCTTTTCAACAGCCACCTTTCAAGAACCTATTTCACGCCAATGACCGTCCACCTGCCGTATATATCGAAACGCGCGAAATTTGGAAACGGGCGGCTATTGTGCGCGCCGCTGTAACTCGAAATGAAATTCGCAACGCACGCAAGGGATAGAATTTTCCTTCTGATCGCATCTAAGGGTTCACTGAACTCGAAACGCTCAAAGAAACACTCGGCCAGAAACAACATGTGCGTGTATATACGTGTCACACGTTGATCTATCATCTTCTTTACGGGTCGCTGCTTTCCGTTTTTCATACGCGAAAAAAAAAAATATCTCGTCGAACTTTACAATACTGGCCGATATTGTCGAACGAAAATATTAATAACGAAAGTCCCGGCATTTTATTCGGATTTTTTTGTTTTTTTTTTTTTTTTGTTTTTTACATCAAAAGGGAATGTAACCAAAAAAATGTCATCGAAATTTCACGTGAAAAATTTTTATATTTAATAAAAAAAAATTTTTTTTTATTTCAATATCTCCTAGTAAAAATATCTGTGGTTTTGATCTGTTCATCGCCTCTGGATTATCTCCCTTTCTTTATCTCTCTTACTCTTATTTTATATGTTACGATAAAAATGATCACGGTTTTACTGGAAGTTCTTTTAATTTCGTTAAAACACAAACATTTCACAAAGTAATAGTATGTATCTTATCAAAAAAATATATATAACGAAAAATGTTTGCGTAGCATTAAAAGATAAAACATACGTTAGTGTGTAGATATTACGCGTGCGTGTATTTCTATTTCAATAATATATCTTGTTAAATAAACGTGACAATAAATTCTCTAAAAATGATCTCGTGTACAATTCCATACCTTTGAAATCTCGTAACGACATAATTGAAATGCGAACTCTTTTGTTTTGCCACTCGTGATTGCAGATTGTCATTTCAAAATGGTGATAATGTGCGATAATGTCACCGCGATTGCGTAAAATAATTGCAATCGGTGCCACGGGAAAATTTACAAATTGTGTGGCAGCCGCATGAGTCATTGGTCAAAGTTGTTTCTCATATATTGGTCCCGGCTCTTTTCAATTATACGCGTTTACACATTCATTTGCATTTCGATGGCGTTTCAAATCACAAACGCTACATCATTTGAATGATTTTTGCAATAGCTCTACGCGTTATTTTACACACAATAACAGTTTATATAAAGTCAAAGCAGGTAAACAATCCTTAATAATGACATAATATATTTATTATTAGAAGCACTTCCACTTCAATTATGAGATTTGTAATTAGCGAAAAAGCATATGCAAATTGATGTGTATTTTTTATAATTTGTCCAATATCTAATTGCTGTTTTGCCAAATAATATATAGCAATATCTGTAGATGTACAATTTAATAACGATGTTTTTTAAATTTTTCACGTGATATTCGCAAAATTTTAGTTCTGTTAAATGTTTGAAAAAAATATCAACTGCAGATGAGAGGAGTTGTAAACAAAATAACTATATATTCGCGCACAGACCGGTCTAAACGCTTGTCAGCAGCGGAAATCACGTTCATTATTAGATTACGTTATTCGAACGCAGTTATTTTGCTTACGGCTTTTATCGTTACAAACTTGTTTTTTTTCTTTTTTTTTTTTTTAACATTTTACGCGTTGTCGACCTCGTTCTCTGAAAATTTTCGCACGTGGTAATGACACGTATGCTTGAAGTCGCAGCTGCGAGAGACGATTTTTCGAATCTGAAAAGTTTGCATGTAAAAATAATCCAGTGCACAAATTACACGGGCTCTTCTCGCTAATGTAATTTTTATTCGCAGTACGTAATATAATATTCTTTATCTTGCGTCCGATTCAGATCGCGTCTTTGTCGTCGAAAAGTAAGCAAGAACTCAAGGAGCTTCGTGCTGTATTTTTTTTTTTTTTTTTTTTTTTTTTTTTTTTACACGTGTCAAAAATACTATTTACACATTGACACGCGAACACATCCGTAATGTTTTGCTAACGTCGGAGAGCGCAAACAGAAAAAAATTTAAACAAGTGTGAAACAAAACTCTCAAAGTCAACAAAATAAATGGATATGAAGATTGTGCGTTTGATATGTAGGTAGAGATTTTTCGGACTATATATATGGTACTGGATGAAAACAATGTTCCTGTTATTTGGTTGTGTCGAATTTTTTTCTGAATCCTGTCATCGCTGTGTGCGCGCAGCGATTTGTTGACAGTTTAGAGAGACCAACACGCGCGCAGTGGTTTCATAGGATGCGTCGCCTCTCTGAATTGATTCCATGGCATCGTAAACTCACGCTTTGAAATCGACAATGAAACCCACTCGAAGGCTGCAAAGGGTACGCATCGTGGAATTGGGGCATGAGTGTGCGCAGGTGATCGGGTCTTCCGGTGCGGGCGTGCCGTGTGTGATGTCGTTGCTTTATGTGATAACTTCGACTATGCAAATTCCTGTCCTCTCTCGTAAAGCAGTTCAAAGAAAAAGAAATCTTTAGAGTACTAAGCTTTTGTACGTACGACAAACACGATAGATTGTTTCAATTTCATGTTTAATTATATTTTACGTTAGTAAACTTAAGTAGACTTTCTTTCTCTCTCTCTCTCTTTCGATTGAACTTGTTTCAAGTATCAGATAAAAAAAAAGAGATATTTAGAAAGAAAGAAATTTAGAGGTACAATATATATTGCACAGAGACATTTTTGTTGCATCTTTTTAATATAAGAGTTTATTTCTTTTTTTCTTAGTGAACAACCACGATTCTCAGGGTTTTCACATTCTCATCTTTCTTCAACAATAGAAAGTCTTAGCCTCAGAAAATTAATTTCCTCTCTTCCTCTCTCCTTGTCCCTTGCTTATTCACCGATAGCAAAAAAAAAAAAAAAAAATTAATCGTACATTCTGTCAAAATAGTCCGAGCGTATGGTGAAATTGTGCACGGCAAAGCTATAAAAGTCGTCAGCTTGACGCAATATTTTCGAAGCTCAATACTTTTGACGTTTTGATCTTCCAATGCCAAGCGGAGAGGATATTGCGAAGTCTCATAATATTTTCATTGCAACCGGCACAGTACATGCAATAATGTGAACTTGCTCCGAACGTAGTCTAACACATTTTCGAAAATCTATTCCGATTAAATATTTTTATTTTTATTTTCGTTATAATAACTCCGTGACAAAAAATTGAGACCGTTGCAATGCAAAAACTAGAGTTTAAAGTTTCGATATTGCTTTAGAGTGACTATTTATATGTATATGATTTATTTATATTTGACATAGTATCACACAGAATACCAGTGTAATTTAATGGAAATTGAAGAGAGTATTTTAACTGAAGAATTAAATTGATTCAGGAAAAATGAGATTTACACTGAACATCTACGTATATTTAATAATACAAAATAGAGTATGTGATTATGCAACTGTCTTTGTTCCCCGTAAAAAAGTTCGTATCTGGTACTTATTTCTGGAAAACGATCCAGTCCGATTCAATTAGAAGTACTACGTAATTAAAAGTTGGGCGTTCCAAAACAGTGGGCAATATTTTCCGACTCGATTGGATCCGAAGACATTGCCGACTTTTTCATTAAACGGCGCCGGAGGCAACTTGCCAATTATTTCGTCTGGTAGGCGAGTAGATCCCGTAACCTTCGATCACGGTCGAAACAAATGGTGAAGAAGAACTTTAGCGAGACCTTGTCACCTCGGAAATATCCATTAAAACGTAGAGACGTTTTTTTTTTTTTTTTTTTACGTATTTGTGAAATCGCTGACACTTTTGTAAAAATTCTTCAGACAATTGCTTAAAAAGATCTTGCACGTATGTATATTAAGACGTCTCTCTGCTTTTTTTATTTATCCACAAATAAACGCATTGATACTTATGCAATAAACGATTTTCGAAAGTTTGCGACATTATATGCGCGACAACAACGAAAGAAATTCGTCAGCGAGTTTGAGGACACTGCGCGCTTTTGCGAGAGACGTTTTATTCGAGAACTTTTAAATTCACGTTCCGCGAAAGTATAAGTAGAGATATGGCGTAGCGAATCAATCCACGTGGAGAAAGATTTAAGTGGCTATGAGAAAACTTTTCAAGCGCTTCAACGAAATCGGTAATATACTCCGTAATAAAAAAATTCTACAGCGTGAAATTGATTTTTTATTTTATTTAAAAAAAAAACATTATTTGTGAGCTTTTTTCTTATTTTAATTGTATATTTGCACATGCATTAAAAATACACTTAAACAACCAAACTTGCATGCATTCTTAATGTGTTTATTTTGAAAATTGAAATACAAAAATAAATATAAATAAATAAAATAAATATAACAGAACGCGAGTCAGAATATTTATTCTGTCTATCTATAATATATATGTATATATATATATATATACGTATATGTATACATATATATATATATATATATATATACATACGCGAGTACGGTTGTTACAGCGGTCGGCTAGAAAATTAATTAAACATAAAAAAAAGCCAAACTTATTAATAAAACCAATTGTGCGCAACAATCGCGAGTGCAAGTAAAACTATATGGCATGACGTCTCAGAGAGACAAATTTTTAATACTATTTTTTTTTAAGTTATTTTTTCATTATACATGAAAGACGTAATTTACAGAAACATATATATAGTAAATTTATCTAGTAGATAAATTTATACGAAATAATTTCGATCGTACATCAATACTAGCAAGCTTGCTCTAATCTGTCGCTTGGAAATTATGTCGTTTATAGCACAGTTCGGGCCAGCGAGCTTTCAACAATGCGCCTCGCAATCAATATGGCATAATATACTGCCCTGAAGGGTTTACGTATTGTTTCCGCTCAAGTCCGTGCTCAGTGGCCGAACTGAGTGTCCCATTTTTAACTAATATTCGCGGAGCAATTTCCGCTAATGATCCGGCCGTGTGATTGAACACGATATTTTGGGAAGCCATTTCTCATACTTTTCACAGGTCATTTTACTTTTCGTGTTAACGCGCAGTCGAGAAAAGACTTGACTTTCGTAAACAGCCGTAATTTCTCTTTCGTTTTGCATGTCACTGCGTGAAAACACGATTAGCGCCACCGCCGAACAATCGTAAACATCTGGGGCGGCAAACGTAAAATTCCGAAGAACCGGACGATCAATCTTTTACGGAAAATTACTCCGAAAAAAAAACACACAAACACATCTACTTGCCAGAAAAAGCGATAATTGATCAAATTGCATTAAATTTGGTAAAATTGTTGACCAGTTGTTCTCTCGTTGTTCGCACGCGTCCCTTAAAACGTTATCGAATTCTGTATCGACGAGGCTATTTCTGCGCAACATTTGAAAATCGGTTAATAATGTGGCTGTTCGCTGGATCGCGCGTATAAGGATCGCTTTAAATAAATAAAATCAATGTGCGCAATTTAATTAGCAATTATTTCAACGGAGAAAATAACATTGTTGCAACAAGTGACGCGATCAAGCAATTAACTTAGCTTTTCGAAAAAATTAATTAATCAGTTAATTGGTTTATCATCGGCGAAAAAATTGAAAATTTTGTTAAAACAATCATTAATCACTATATGTGATTTGCCTTACCTTAATTACTTGGATTATTGTATTTCGGATCAGTGTTGCAGTCAATTGGACGTAGATAAGTTACTCGAGCTCTGTGTGTGCGTGTAGGTATATGCAAGATGTACCTTGACAGATACAAATAGGGGTAGGGGACACTCATCGAGATATCTCAACGTGCCATGATGGTACGTGACCTAACTTACATTAGTCTTATCGCCGTGGCATTATACCTGCTCTACGAGAGAGACTGGAAGTTGGTAGACCAGAATCGGGGTATGCATAACCGCGGGATCCGAACTCGATGGACTTCTCCTCGCCAAGTTGCAAATCAGCTTACGGTAACACCATGAAGAAATTGCCGCGCGATCTTCGCGCAGTTGATGAGAAAATTGTGCGGCGGGATTGTGACTATCGT
Source organism: Pseudomyrmex flavicornis (assembly GCA_014825475.1). Lineage (NCBI taxonomy): Eukaryota > Metazoa > Arthropoda > Insecta > Hymenoptera > Formicidae > Pseudomyrmex > Pseudomyrmex flavicornis. Next base: position 5,019 of record QVNW01001310.1, on the reverse strand, counting down.
TTTCGCGTGAAACGAGAGAGAGAGAGAGAAAGAGAGAGAGATTTCCATACCGTAGCGTATTTTACCGGAGCGTATTCGTGACGTATATCATATTTTTAAAGACGAGACCGCGTCTATATATTTAAAGCCCGAGCGAGCGTAAGGATCGCAAGCTGAGATTTATTTTCGACGACGATGAAAGGAACCAGGCACCGAACTATTAGCATAGACCGATGAACGCGAAGAGAAGAAGAACGAAGGTAGAACGGAAGGTAAAACGGCAATTTCCGAGATAGAAGAATTTATGCGAGCACTGTTTCGACTCCGTCCGTTATCGCGGCAAGCGAATCGTGGAAAATGCCTAACATTTTGGGCACGTAAATATACATAACTATACACTCCCAGAGCTTTCTTGTCAGTTCGTATGTAAAATCGCGTTAAAGTCTCGCAGTCCGTTAATAACCCTATTCCTTACTCGGATTCGTCTTTCTACACCGCTCGTTAAATCTGTCGCGGTCGACTCGATCAAAATAGATTTCGCTCAAAGCAATTTATATCTCATTAAAAATTCCGATATTCTATAATAAGCCACTTTCATCTGCATGGCATACGGAAAAGTTAAAAGAAATCCCGCTTTAATTTGACATAATCCGTTGGGATAAGAGGGAGAGAGAGAGAGAGAGATTTAAAGAGAATTCTATAAGTCTGAGATATTTTTTTTAAATAAAATATTCACATATTATTTGTTGATATATTTTTATATCAATAATATATTTTAAATTATATAGTTAAAAAAAAAATGTAAAACTGTTTTTTCTGTTTTTTTTTTTTTCATTAAAATCAGGTAACGCTTATCGCATCTCGTTTTCCGGAGAGTACTTTATCATTTCACATATATTATCAAATTGGCAAAATCCGCGTTTGAAGCGCAAACGTGTTAGATAACCTAAATTAAGTTTAAGACGGAAATACAGCGGTGCTCGCGGGCGCGTAATGCCGTCGTCGTCGTCGTCGTCGTTGGTCCCCACCCACGTCAGGAAATGAAAACTAAGTTTTTGCCGCGCGATATTAACACGCAGCGAACTTCTACCGAAGACGTGCGCGATGACGGCGCCCGGTAAGTAAAGCGCTCCTTTTGTTAACGTAAGAAAGCGGATAATAATTCGTGAAACCCCGCGAAAGCTTCGTTCTCTTTCTCTTTCGCGCGCGTATTATAATCGAAATCTGCACGACGATCAATATTTGCTTTCGACTTACACGGATGCGAAATCGGAGCCGTATTATTCTCGGGAAATCGCGCGAACAATCATCCACGCATACATTTTGCGATGACAATTTATTCGTTTAGCTGCACGAACAAAAACGCCATTCCCTCGGTAGGAACATTATTAGACCGACTAATGGAGTTCGAGGTTTGGCTTTTGTTCGCCGCATTTATACAGGTATAGCGGTTGATTTTGATAATGTAATAACGTGTATAAAAGTATTGTTGGACGACAAATATATAGAGTCAGGTTTCACAAATATATATGTATCAGTTTCACAAATATAAAATGTTTTATGAAATATTTTATTATACAGAAGAGAGAGAGAGAAAGAGAGAAAGGATAAAAAGCGAGGAAAAGAAAAAAACATATCCACTATTCTATTTATTCATGTATTTTTAATAGAATGTATTTATTTGTGTGTGAATTTTTTACGAGAAGAGGAGTATTCTCCGAGTTGTGACAAGTATGGAACATGATGTTGTTGGCGGTCGTTGCGGAATTTCGCAGAAGATAGAAACACACACACCGCTCTCCGTCAAATAAATTTCTTATTTCGTGACAAATATCCACTACGACCCGGATTTGAAGTCGTGGCCGTTTCTACGCGCGGCAGTGTTATTTTCTTTTATCGCGCCGTGACGATACGTTACACCTTTGTGACGGCTAAAAGTACGTATTTTAAACTTCGCCTGTCTCTTATACTCCTGCGAACCTTAGCATGCCAATCGAAAGCGCGGTATACTATCGCTCGATCTTGAGATAGACGTGCCACAGAATTTTTCAGCTTTTTACGTCATTCTTATGCTCTTTTCGGAATTTTAAGAATTCGTCTTTCAGAAGGTTTTTTCCTCTATCACGAGCGATCGTCTGAGAGCTTTGAATAAAAAAAAAAAACACCGTTTTAAAAATGTACAGCAAAGCTCTCTACAAATCTTTTCATCACAAAATATCGAAATTAAAATTTCTCTTAAGCAGCGAAATTGCGTTCTTTTTTTTTTTTTTTTTTGCTCAGAATCGATTTTCTTTTCACTAAGAAAGAGAGAAGGTTCTCAGTAATAAAATTAAAAAGCTAAAGAGCCCAAATATTACATCATTGCACAAATATATACAGAAGTTATCTTTACCAAACACACAAATGAGATTTAAAAATAAAAGTTTTCTACCGGCTTGCGGTAGATTATAACATATTTCTGTCCGAGCTATACGGTATGAGTGTGTTCTCTGGTATAAGAAATACACATGAGGTAATAAATCCAGAGCGTGACTCGAACAACTGAATTTTCCGCAGCGTTTTTCGTACGGTTATACGCTATAACTAACTTTCTCAGTCGCGCGAAACAAAATATTACTCTGTACCTACGAAGAAAAGCTCCCAAAATAATTTTATGACTCGCAAAGCATTGTCTTTGAGTTTGCGGCGTGACATACGAAAGAATGTGTAAAAATCTCTGCAAAACGTGCGCGCGAGGATGATCTTTATGGAGGAAAAAAAAACACGACATCAAATTAACATTTTTGTTTATCGGATCTTGCGCGCTTGACACGCTTGAAAATCCGAGAGAGTCTATCTTAATTTTTGTTTAAGATAATTTAAGATAATTTAATCGAGTGAACAAAGTTGTGCGAGTGAAACACGCTAACGAATTTGGAAGTGCAAATGCTTGGAAAACTAACTCGTAAAACAGATAATATTACCTGATATATTAAAATAGCCCGTTTAAATATAGAAATTACGTCTCACAATCAATTAACATTCGGAGATTCGTATTAAGTATCGCGGTAGAAAGTAATCACACTCCAAATCCTTTGCCGTTGCTTACTTACGGACGAGACTTGCGAACGTTGCTAACGGTTCTTGATAAACTAATTACACTTCATACTTGCCAAGGCAATCCTCTCATCTTCCTCAGCGGCAACTTCGGTCCGCGAAATTGAATTCCGAAATGCGGTGTACAGCAGTCGCCTGACTTCACCTCGGAATTTGTGAGGCGATCGCGATCCATCTTCGTCATTAGCGAAATTAATAATATCCCCGTGAAATCTATATAAAACTTGAACATTCTGACCGTGTAAATTCGCGCTCGCTAAGTCCTGACAAACCGTAATTACGATTTGTATTCTGATTTAATATATGCGCGCTATGTATCTCCTGCGCTTTAATTAATCGTTCTAACGAATAACAAAAAAAAATGAATGCGCGCGCGCATAGTTACATACAACGTAACACGCGCGATAAACCAGAATTCCCAAATAGTTCCGGCGTTGCATGAATAACACAACATTGCCCTAGGTGGAATTTTCAGTTGTTCGTGATTTGTGAAGTATCTTGCGTAAAAAGCAATGATTACGTGATTAATAAACGACGATCTAACTCGAGGCTATAGCTGTCTGAAATTAGCTATCGATTTCGCATATGTGTGTGGCGAATCGACGTCGCGTCGTTAATGGAACAATAATAGGCGCGTCATGCGCGTATTACGAGGACGCGTACAATAAAATTACCAGGATGGTAATTAATGCGCGTACTAGACTCGGCAGATGTCAGCGCGAGTCCGAAAATTATATTCTCGCGAGTTTTACCTCACTGCGATCTATTGGGCACAATCTATTGAGATTATGGATGCGTGTGCCGCGTGTAATTCATAGGGCTGCAAATTATCGGCCTATAATGCGAACGTGACAGTCTCTATTTTCTCGGGAATGTGCCGAACCATCTCCCAATATTGCGCGTTTTTAAAATTCCCTAATATTATCCGAACCTTCCAAATATTTCACATCGAAAACAATTATTTTACTTATATGTTTGTAAAAAAAGAAAAATAAATAAAAACGCTTCAAATTAACGATCCTCTCATTTTTCTAACAGATTTTTAGATGAGTTTGGAGAACTATTTTCTCTCGACTTTAAAAATAAACAGTTAAAAATATCTGGTTAAAAAACATTGTATCTAAAAAAACTCTAATGCCAGTGTATAAATGTTTTAAATTAATTATTTCAATTATTTAAAGAGAACAAAGATATGTTAAAACGCTTGTGTTTAAATTAATCAGTCGGTTGCGCGACACAAAACGTTGACGTTTGTTTCGCTGGAAATAACTTTTACGAATCCAAACGATCTCTCTTTTGCCGGAACGACGTGAACGGTCCTGTGCGTTTTGTATCGCAGGTGTCAACACTTCACGTTCCACGTTGGAATGTTATAGCAGAGAGCTAGAAAATCGTCAAGCTCGTTTAGCGATCAATGTCATTCATGCGGGAGAGAGCGGATGCGTTAGAAAAATAATAGTCCTCAATTTGATTGATTTATATTACAGTTGTGTGCAAGCGTTGTCAGCCATCGTGTCGGCAACGACATGTCGTAACGTAATATGGAAAAACATTTATTATCAATAGACAATATTGTTTTTTTGTTTTAATGAATAATTGCTTTGTAATTTTTGTCCCGCTAGATTATTCAGCCGAAACTGCTGACTTTTTGATAATCGCGCGATGGTTTATGCAAGGGCAATTTTTGCAAAAAATTGCTCGTATACGACATCGATATTTCATATCGTGTGATCGTTACATATCATTTTATCGAGTTTTTATGAAAAACAAGTTTTTGAAAAACTGTACAAATAATACCGCGTGAAAGAATTCGATAGCTTTGCTATATTTTTATTAATATATCTATATGTATAAAATACATACGATACATGTGTTTTACGAGTCAATTGTATTAAATAAATCATAGGACAAGTGTTAAAAAAAAAAAAAAAAAAAATGATTTGG
>QVNW01001309.1:0-25929 GCA_014825475.1 Pseudomyrmex flavicornis | reverse complement strand
ATATATATATATATATAAAAGCGCGCGCACAGAAATTAATAACACTCCATGAATTTTAAACGAACACTGTTCGAGAGAACGTAATGCAAATCATATTGGCTCGTAAAACCGTCTAAAATGTTGTTCGTCGAGAAAAAAAATTCATAATTGCGAAAGATGCTGCGTTGTGTTAATACACGTGCTATACAGGATGTAGTTAATTCGATCTTGATTAAATAAAAAAACGACGTAAGATGAAGAGATGAGCTTTTGTGTCTTTCAAACATAAGTTTCATTAAAATGATTCGAGTAGTTATCGAGATTTTCAAAAAAAAAAAAACGAAATGTTTCCTTCAACTTTGACATCCTATCTTAGAAACTAACAATAAGGCGTTTCGGACACAAGTTCATATAAAGTTTCGTTTTAAATTATTAGTGTGAGAAATCATCCTCTCGAAATCCTTTAGAATATTTAACTGTCATTCTGACAGCAATATTATATTAAAAAAAAAAAAAACTGCTTAAGTCGTAAGCCAGGCAATGTCGGCAAAGAATTAACAAAGTGAGAAATGTGAATAAAAAAAACTCAAAGATAATCCTCGAGCATTGACCGACAAGAGATATTGCCTCAACCGATATAACACGACGAAATTCGAATATAGTCGATTGCGGATATACATAATTGAAAAATGCATATAGTCGATTGTGGATATAGTTGAAAAATAATACGCGGCAACTTGCTGACCGACTACCGATATAGTGGAAAAGACCGTGGATGAACGTTCTCTCATCAAGTCACTTTTGCTTGCTAGCTAGATATTCTTTACTATTATTTGTCTATAGAACTAGAGAGAAGAGTCGAACGCGAAAATTTGACTGTTCTCTGTTAGAATACTGCTTCATTTTCGCAAATATTAAATATTCACCCATTTTACATTACATATTTTATTACCGTCGAATTGTTTTAACCGAGAGACCCGAGGAGCGGGCAAAAATATCCTCCCTCTGGGAGAACACAATTGCGAACGATTTTCTCGAGATAAACCGTCGATAAACCGGCGCGGAATTATAAAATAGAAGATATCATGCGCGGCGCAAGTAGCGGTAGTTCCGGAGGCGTCGCGACGCCGCCATAATCGCGTCGGCGCGGCTGCGACGACGGAGAGATGTTGGTGGTGGTGGTGGTGCGTCCAGCGCCGAAAGTGGTGCACTGCGCGACTGATAGTCGTAATCATGCCACCCTGACCTCACGCACATTCCCGTAAGCACGGTGCGTGCGTCAACGTCGTAGGGGAAGATCTTTTCGCGTAATCCGCCGCCCGCGAGCGGAAGGTGGAACGACGACCACGACGACGACCACGACAACGACGACGACGACGTCAACAACGACGACGGCGACGACGAGCGTCCTCGACTAGTAACGCACACACGGGAGCCGGGGAAACTCAACGTCGCACGGGAGGACCGGCCGGTTCCACAGACGACTCGTCCGTTCTTGGTACCAGCCTCGCTTCCAGTAGACGATGTCGACGTACGAGCGGGACGAGAGCGCGGAAATCTGTCCGGTGGAATTCACCTGTATTCGCGCGTTGCATGTGACGAGAAAGATCTCGCTTCGGGCGAAAAACGAGAATCTGTGCGCGATCGACCGCAGACGTTAGAGAATTCGATGATCGAGAGAGGAGGACGCGCGATTCGGAGGCCTTGTTCTCCTCCGACCGAAAGCGCAAACAGCGAGCAGTAACACGGTCGCGTGTTTGGTATACATGTGCGTGTGGGAAAGCCGTTGTCCTCGTGACACATATTAGAAATAGGGATACGTCGCGTGCATTCGTCGTCGCTGCGTTGTGCGTAAAGGTATTTATTCGTCTTCTGACGTAAGGACCCCGGCGCACGCGACGCCCAAAAACGCCGTTTTTTTTTTCCCCGGTCCGTCGTTCGATTGCTCGACGACCAGCGTGGTGCGCGGCCGGCACGAACGAGCGGTCGCACTCTATGGGGGTGGCACGTGTGTTTGAGAATTTCGGGGGAGGGGAGGAGAGAAAAAAAAACGAAAAAAACTGAGGGTTGCGAGGCGACGCCGCCGGCGCTGTGCGTCGCACGTGTTAGGACCGAGCCGGATCGATCGCCCGGAAGTGTGCTCGAGAGCCCCGAGGCTGTTGTGCGTTCATATGCGTCTTATTCGCTGCGTGCGGATTTTCGCAGGAGCGATCATCTGCATCTAACGAGCGACGTCATTGATCCCCGACCCGATCTCTCTCTCTCCTCCCATCGTCATGGTGTCCGCGCAAATCCTGCGCCGTAACGACACGTAAACCCGCTTCACACGGTTTTTTTCTTCCTTCTGCATTGACTCGTTTTTCCGTTGGAGTGAACCGCCGTTAGAAGTGAATTAATTGCGCACAAAGGGGATGTACACACGACGTGTACGTCCGAGAAGTCAATTCATGTAAATTGGTGCGAAAGTGTGCTTTGACGATGTCCAATTTGCCGAGAATTTTTTAAATTCATATCTGTGCTTTTGTTGGAAAACGTTCGAGAGTTTTTTCTTCTTAAATTTGAATTCTCTTCTCTGTGTGTGTGTGTGTGTGTGTGTGTGTGTGTGTGTGCGCGCGCGCGCGCGCTCGTGTCTTTCGAAATCCGAAAAAGTAGTTATCGGAAGTTTTAAATGATTTTCTTAAAAAGAGAATTATATTCTTTCTCTCCGAGAATTTAGCCGCTCTCTTTCATTTTGCAGAACTTGTCGAAGAAGTTTGCGTGTATGTGTGAAACGAGACGTTTGCGAAAATAGAAGTGAACGGTAAGGAAGGATAAATATGCAAGAGGAGAGAAAAGTGTTCGACTCTTGATTAAAAACTCCGCTTTTCTCGTTCCTTTCGATGGAGAAGTAATCGAATCTGGAACACGTTCCGATTTCGCGTCTGTTCTATTTCGATGAGATTCTTTGATCGCGCGAATAGGAGATACATTTTGCGAAGTAAAAACTTGGACGCGAATAATAATTTAAGCAATCGCGGGCAGCTAAATCGTGCGGATCGAAATCTACAGTTATTTAATGAAGATTTATTGAATCGCTCGTAAATGGAAGAGAGGATTATTTTTTTTTCTCTTTCGTTTTATTGTCTCGTAGTTGTAGTAGCAGATATAATATATATATTCGTGTGTCATCGTGCGGTAGGAAATAATCGTTGTTATAATTTTGACACCGTTTCGCATTAACGTCGCGTCTAATATTTCGTCGTGGCTTTACCGACAACGACGGCTGTGGTCTCTCTTTGTTACATTCGTCAGTTCGCGCCTCGGTCTCGCCGTCTTAACCGCGCGTATACGCGCTCTTGTCTCGCAATAAACAGATTGTGCTCCGAGACTGTGTTCCGCTGGCACAGTTCTCGTCGCCTTTTCGGGCAACAGATCCGCTCTCTCTCTCTCTCTCTCTCTCTCTCTTTTTCGCACAGCGCCGGCACATCCTCTCTTCAGAGGCACCTGTCGCAAGATATTCTTTTCATTTTCACGAACCTTTCTCGCAAGTCGCGGCTCGGTCGTCCGTCACTTTTCGTTAGCGCCATTATTATTAGCGGGGGCATCGATTAATTGATCTTGTGTTATAAAAAAGAATGACACGCGTCGATAAATAATGGCGCGTTCCGCATCTTATCACGGGGGCTTCGTTTGCCGTCAATAGAGCGTAGCGAGAAACCCCCACGATAACGTCAGACCTGTACGGATCATCGACTTTGACTCGCCTCGCGCTCTCTCCGTACGTGTGTGCAATCCCCTCGGGCACGCTCGCCTCGGACCTCCTCCCCTCCGCTTCCCTCCCTCTCACCCGAGAACCGCGGTTCTTATCTCGCGGGGGAGTAACTGACCGATATCGGCGCCGCTACGCGCGCTCCATTAAAAATGCAGCCCCCTCAGAGAGACACCAGTCTATAGACACACATTCGCGCCGATGCGCGTACCTTTCTTCACCTTCCGTTGATCGAACACACCGTGCGCTCCACGTTACGTGCCTTTTTTTTCCTGTCAACGTTTCCCTTTAAATCGGCACTGTGGAGAAACACGGAGAGAGAGAGAAAGAGAGAGAGAGAGAGAGAGTCGACGAGTTGGCGGGAAATTTTTCACCCATCGGATCTCTCATTCTTTAACATTCTCGTTCGCGTGACACAAATATACATATTCATCTCTGTTAACGAATTTCTCTCTTCTCGTTTAAGACAAATTTCCTCGGCAACGATCTACATCACCCTCTTATCGGAGTGGCCTTGAAATCGTGATCCTCCGAGAGTTATCTGTGCGTGTTCGCACGTCGGGCGATCGTGTGGCGAATGGTGTGTACCGGGAATCGAGAGAGAGCCGGTCAAAGCGATTGCATCTCTCGCGGAGCATCTCTCTCGGGGCCGGTGCCGCTCTCATCGCGCGAATTCTCGATGATTTTACGCGGCGATGCGAGAACTCCTACTATTTATAAGTGGTTCGAACCCGGTCGTGTTGGCGAAGTCGCCGCTCGAGTCGACGGAGTTGTTGCCGTCGCTGCCGCCGCTGCCGCCTCGTGTAGGGAACAATTCGCTCTACCCCATGGTAAAAATAGAAGCTCCTAGCCAGCTAGCCGAACTCGCTAGAGCTTAGGCGCGCGCGGCACCGCTCTAGCCGCTCTAGAGCGAGCGAACGAACGGACAGATGGACGGACGGACAAACGTAACGAACAACGGACCGGCGCAATTGAGCTTGTGACGGATGCTGACGACGACGATGATGATGCTGCTGCTGCTGCTACTGCCGCTGCTGCTGATGTTGCGTACCGATCTGCAACTCCGTCGTTCGCCGCCGTTGACGTGAAAAAGGTGCGCTGGCGTCCGCGTGCGGGTTCCACGTGTGTGTATGTGCGTGAGCGCCTGGTTTATACATGGGTGCGTGTGCGTGTGCGTGTGTTTGTACGTGCTTTCGCATGTATATACGGGCAAAGTGTACACGGCTCCACTCTGCATTTCTCTTCGGTTTTTACTTCCACTTCGCGAATCGCTCGAAAGAGAGACTCTGCTCCATCGGAGACCACACCGCCGCCGTGGGACAAGTCCCGTGGATCTTAGTCACCGGAGTCGTATCATCCCGTAGATAGATCTCGTGAATGAGTCATCGGAGAAAATCCGATCGGATATATTCTCTCTCGCGAAGAAAACGTGCGATCGCAAGAGAAGACGAGCTTTCGCGCGAGGATGATCGTCGGGTGATCGCGCGCGCGCGAGAGAGAGAAGAGGACAGAGATAACGAGAGAGAAGAAGAGAGAGAGATCTACATTCCGAGCGGATCATGGATGCTTATAGAAGCGTTGCGTAACGACGTCAGGCGGACAGCGAAATCGCGATTCCGTCGAGCTCTCGTCGTCGTCTAGTTTCCGACGACTCCGATTAGGAAAACCCGGTACGTTCCGCGCGGGAGGTTCTCGACAGCATCCTCTATGGTGGTCGTCGCGTTGCGCCAAGAGCTAGGCTGTGTGCGCGAAGACTGTGAAACGCGTGTCTCGATAACTCGTGAACTCTCGACAAGCTCGCTCGAAACCGTCAAACGATCCCGCGATCGTACGGCACGTGCGTGTGCGTGATGTGCGTGCGTGCGTGTGTGTGTGTGTGTGTGTGTGTGTGCGAATGTGTGAGACGAGAGGATAAAATCGAGGGAGTGTGAAATATCACGGGATTGTGTTGTTTTGAGATTGTTTTAAACGGGGGATTGAAAAAGATGAGGAGGACGAAAAAGAAAAGATGACGAAGTAGAAAGTGCGTCTGCGAGAGAGGAAGAGAGAGATCTCGCGCCGGTTGTACCAAATTCCGAAAGCTCGACTCTCAAGGCCGCGCGCGTTTCTCGTCGAGCGTGGGCTCGCTCTCTCGATCTTCCCCGGCATCGGAAAACGAGAGGAACGTTCGAAATCGAGAGACGTATATCCGCGCTTGTCACGTTCGCGCGCTCGCACGTCGGTTCCTCGAAGTCGAAACTAAAATTAAACCCGCGGCCCGGCGAGGCTCGCTGATTCTTTCTTACCGTCCGGCTTCTCCTCACGGATTGCGATGCGATGACAGGCGAGCCTTGAGGGCTCGGGCTTCGGAGGCTCCTGATTCGCGGTTGCGATTCGCAATTCGAAATCGGCGCGGCGTCGGCTACTCTTTCGGCTCGAACGTTTACGATCTTCCGCTAGAGCGGCGCGGCTTTCCCGAATGTATGATGTGTATGTATGTGTATGTGTGTGTGTATGTGTGTAATATTATTACATTGCTCACGTCCCGCGCAATACCGTCGACACCGACGATATAGAGACACGCGCGTTATGGTTCTTCCGATGTTATTGTAGAAATCCAGTGTGAAAAGTGACACAACGAAAGAGAAGGTGAACCAGAATGGAGCGACATCCGAGGCAGGACGTTTTATGCGGACGTTGCTGACGAGCGAGCACGAGTACGACGACAACGACGACGACGACGACAACAACGACGAAGACGAAAGAAATAAAGGAGCCGAAGATTAGAAATAGAAAAGTGTAAAAAAAAAAAGAAAAAAAAAACAAACGACAGTGCCTGCAACAACAGCCACCAACATGCAGCAACAACCATACTCCGGCCAGCAACCGTCCGGGGCGCCGAACGGCGTGGCGGGGGGCGCCCAATTGCCGCAAACAGGTGGCATGAGTCCGGCGCAACCTGGCGCGACCGGCACCGCCAGCGCGTCTTCCAATCGCGCGATGATCAACGGCGGAAGATTCGACTTCGACGACGGCGGGACCTATTGCGGCGGCTGGGAGGACGGCAAGGCTCACGGTCACGGCGTGTGCACCGGGCCCAAGGGCCAGGGCGCTTATTCCGGCAGCTGGCACTTCGGCTTCGAGGTGTCCGGCGTCTACACCTGGCCTAGGTGAGCGAGACCAGTCATTGATATCGACTACTTGTTGGGTCGCGCGCTCGACCGCATACCGCGCGATCCGTTATAGACTCTGACAGGCAGTTTATGCACAAGAGCTGTGCTATAGCATTATGAATTTGTCTCTTCGTATAATACGCTTGTCGACGGTATCGACAATACGAGCGGATAAGGGAACGCATTACGGGAGATTACGATAAATTATTAATTCCTTTGATATGCAACGCGTTCGCACGCTTGCCTGATTGTGCGCTTCGCTGATACGAATTAATCTTGTATTCTCCTCGCGTTGGCGCGCTACCAGGATTTGCACAACGATCCTCGGGGTTCGCGAAGGATTAAACGCTGAGCTGGTTTGCCTCCGTGACGAGCGTACCGGTTTTCAGACTGATTATTCCGTTGCGCTTTCGCTGCGACGTTTTGCGTCGTCGCAGAGTAAAACCTGGTAATAACGCATTACCAGGTTTTACTCTGGTAATGTATGTTTTACGCTGGTAATAAAGCATTACATGACGTGATTGTGAAAATTCCTGAGCCCGACGAATGATTTTCGAAGAGAACTCGATAGTTGTTGAAAGATGTGGACGCGCGGCAAATTTCGATTGAGGAGAACGCGCGTTTCATTCATTCAGCGTTTCGCATATGCCGAATTCTGGAAAACTCGTGACGTAGCGCGGCGCGAGATGAGCGAATAGTGGACCTTGACACGTATATCCCGGTGTGTATATATCTGGGAGAGGGAATCTCCCCCGATCCTGCGGAACTAGGTCACCCGAGTGCAAGGACAACAAAACCGGGATTCGAGACGTTCAGGACCTGAGGTTCAGGGCCGTGAGGGATGATTCGTCGAAATGTTTGCCAGGAACAAAATTGTGCAGAAAAAAAATTTACTTAGAATAGAAAGAAATTAATTACAATATAGCAAGCAGGAAAAATTTGCTAAGTCTATTAGAGATTTTTGTTTTGCCAACACAACGTTTTGTTGATGAAACAAAAATCTTCAATAAACTCGACAAACTTTCTTGCTGGCCTTGTATAATAGCAAAACTTTTTTTTTTCCGTGTGGTCGTTAATGACACTCGTGATTTCTTGTTAACAAGTTTATCGCCGAAAGATATCTTGCGCAGTTTCCTTCTCGCGAAGCCAAGCTACAAACGATGGCAATGTCGTAATTTAGATTTATTGATCATTCACTGATTTGATATACGTCACGTATACGTAGTTTGATCAAATAATATCCGGATTGCGCATGTCTCTCTATATTTAGTAAGCGGAAAAGGAAAATAACGACAAGATATTGTAACATATTCAGTTGTGAGTTTATTACTGTTTCGTTTTGTATAAAAAGTTATTTTGTCGTTTGAAGACAATAGTAGAAGTTTTTGTAATTCAAGCTTTTTCACTCCAGCGATTCTTAAAACGAAACTGCGCGTCTGTGTGAGATTTTGTTTTAAAACTGGAAAGACAGAAACGTATGAACTTTTGAAAATGATGGCCTTCGAAAATGATGCTCCGAATGTTTCGAGTGGTTCAATCGCTCTCAATTAGTTGGGTCTTAAAAATCGCTGGGGTGAAAACACTCGAATTACAAAAACCGACTGTCATTCTCAAACAAGTGATTTTTATGCAAAGCAAAACAATGATAAATTCACAACTGAATTACAATATCTTGTCACTATTTTCCTCCTTACTAAATATGGAAAGAGACATGCGCAAGTCCCGAGTATTATTTGATCTCAAACCACGTACGTACACTATTTATATAAAGTTTCTCTGAGACGTTTATAAAACACGTTGAAATAAAAGGTTGTAAAGACAATTTTCGAGCGTCTTGTTCTTTATGTTCGTTTCGAAGAGATATTTTACGAGAAAGTTTAAATAAGAGGCGCGCGACAATTAGGAGGAAATTAAGGTTTCTAGATTTCACGCGACGGAAAAAAAAAGAACAGCGAGGGCAATGTGAAAATATAAATTGTCGTTACAATCTAACACGTGTAAGACGATTTTTCCCGACCGCGTAGGACTGAAGGACTGAACGGAAGAAGCGACGTAAATAAAAGAGAGAGAAAATAGGGTCGAGACAAACGGTCGGACACATCTCTTCTTCACGACCGCTATCTAGGCCGAGAGAATTCGTCGTTTCGTTTCCGCCGTAAACTGGAGCAAGGTCTTCGACCACGTTGCTTTCCTAGCAACACTCCCCGAGATGCGGTTGTGAGAAAGTTTCGTCAGTCGAACGCGCGAGTACAGTAGGTTATATCGGGAAAAATATTTGCTTTGCGTGTTTGGAATAATGTGTCCCTTTAATTTTCCGTTTAATACAATAGATTGCGTATCTCCCTTTCGCTATAAGAATTGTTTGTCCGAGATAAAACCGTTTCTTTGCGAGAATTTATTTATTCACATCGCGCGAACTTCAAAATTTTATCTCGCATGAACGGTCCGAAGTTTTATTGTTACTTGTGTTTGTTATAATTAAATGAGGACAACTTTGCGTCGAGTTTACGGCGCGTAATTAACGCGAGCTCCGATAGTGTAACGAAGCGAATTTTCGTCACCCTATCGAGTTTATTGTGCGGAAAACAAAGTTTCTCGCGGAAAAGTTTTTCCCGTTCGCGCGCTTACTCTTACACGTGTTGTTGCTCGATGTCTTCATTTAATAGTCGACCGCAAAGACGCGGCGAGATAAAACATTTTTCTCTTTCGCGAATGATTTTACTTCAAAAACTCTGAAAAAAAAAAGCTTTCGCCGGATTATTGGCAGGAAATTACAAGGATTTTATGAGCACATGAAACGGAATAATTAGTGCACGTTGTATTTGACGGATGCGTTTCGAGGAGATTTTACAAGGCAAATTTAGCTTTAGAGCGTGTAATTATATACTCGAAGGAACTCGCTCGCGCTTCGTTACGATTCTTTTTTGCGTAGCTTCGATAATTGTAACTTTCATTAAAAAAAATAATGTCTTAAAGCAAACGTAGGCGCGCACAATCAATCTCTCTTGGCGTAAAGTGCCCGAGATCATATTGCCGGTTCGATCTGCGTACATAACAATGTTGCAGGGGAAAGGGACAGTGTCGTCGTCGCGTCATCGTTATCGATAGCGACACAGTTGGCAATTATCGTTAATTAGACGAGTTTCTAGCTAATGTACGTGGGTGTTGTAGAAAAGCGTAAACAGCAACGTGATTCTCGAAGCGTAATTTCTAAGTCCGCGGACGAAGACGTTTTTTTTACAAACGAACTCTGTTGTAAAAGAGAAAGGAGAGGCGGAAAATGATATCTTGTAACTTTAAATTCCCTTCCCGGGAAGATATTTTGAGATAGGGAGAGAGAGAGAAAATTAAATGTCACAAATGTTGCTTTTTCAGCGGGTCATCTTACGAAGGACAGTGGCAAAATGGTAAAAGACACGGTCTGGGCATGGAGGCTCGGGGCCGCTGGCTTTATCGGGGAGAATGGACTCAGGGATTCAAGGGTCGTTACGGGGTACGACAGTCTACCACCTCGACTGCGAGATACGAGGGCACGTGGTCCAGCGGTCTGCAGGACGGTTACGGTTCCGAAACTTATGCCGACAGCGGTAAGCACTTATTGTTAATCTTCTTCTTCCATTTTTTTAACACGCGATGACAACACACACGTGTGAGTAAATTGTCTCGGTAATAAATCGCATTTCTAGTAACTAGTCAATCTTGTTTTAAATTCAATTCGCAAGTATCAACTGCAGCTTTAAAAAATGTGCAATATATTTTTTGTAATATTGTTGTTTAGTTACAATAAGTTCAATTTCCTTATAATGAAAAATAAATCCAAAATAAATACGACTCTGTTATTAAAACACATGATTTTCCTGATGCAATTGTCTTTCGTCAAAGACATCGCTCATTTCAACAATAAAATAAAATTGTTTTACACAACGCATTGAGAAATACGTAAACCACGATTTTCTTCTTTCTAAATTCAGCGAATAAATTGACAACCTTGATGGTGTCGTACACCGATTACACATCAATTACGAAAACTTTACGTATAGGATTCACAACACATAGAGAGAGAGGGAGAGAGAGAGAGAGAGAGAGAGAGAGGAAGAGAGTTGACACAACGTGAATATCAATTTAACTTTAATTAGCTGTACGTTCAGACCGAGTTTGGCTTTATTGATTTCGCATTAAGCGCGATCGCCATTAATAACGTATAATTTCAGTTACGGATGAAATATTCCGTCCGACGTTAAAAGCGCCGTCGGAAATTTCTCCCCCGCGTATCTCCACTCGAGTCCCCTTATCAAACTCGACGTCATCGGTAAATAAATTGCGGAGTTCTTTTAATAAAGCTTCACGAAACTGACTTGATGATAAATAAATAAATCAAATAACACGAGTGTGGCGGCCGTCGATGTTGTATTATCTCCGGCTGCTGATGTTTCGTTGCGTCAGTTATTGACTACGTAACGTACGAGTCGTGTAACAAGGCGTCTGTAACAATCGATTCGGGAAGAACGATTTTCTCTTCTTTTTTTGTTTTGCATCAGGTTTTATTTTTTTAAACTCTGGTCTATATTTATACCAATAACAAATTATTACAAATATTTAATCGACTGTGCAGAAAAAAATCGATGACTTTATCCTATATGATTTACTTTTCATTTTTTGCGCCATAAGCCAGTCAATCTCCAGCAATCTCGCTTGATTCTGATGATTGTCGCAAACGAAGCGCGAAGAAACCATAATCGCAACAGATTGAGAGGAGAGGACACGCCGTCCGTTCGATATCGCTTCTCAAGAGACGAGTCTTCTCGGAAGAAGACTTATCAAGATCGATGGGTACTGCTGCGCAACGAATGCGACGTTCCTGAAAATCGATGTGACCTTCGATAGCTTTCTTACCTCACTTCGGTTCTTATTGGTCGTTCGTTCCCGTTTTCTTTTTTTTTCCTCTCTCTCTCTCTTTCTCATTCTTTCTCTCCCTGGAGACATCTCCTTACAGGCAACGTCGCAGAATTCAATACATCATCTCGGACATTGTTAACCTTCGGTACGTTGCAATCTCTTCGCTCTTTGATTTCAATTTTTGCCGGCGTTCTTTAACTCGTCGCGAAACACATTAAAGTCGCCGCTGTTGCCTCCGGTTTGTAAATAAATGATGCGAACTCTAAACAAGTCACGTCACACTGCAATAGTAAAGGAAGTGGAAACTATATTGTCAGCCGATCGATCATTTCGCTCGTGAAGCGTCATCAAGTATTCACGCGCTGTTCTAAACGCAAGAAGATCGCGACAGGGATCGTTCTCGCTGCGCGGAATATCGCGCACATAAATTAATTAACGCGCTTGCTGTTTTTTTTTTGTTTTAATCAAAGATAAATCTCGGGAAATACTCGGATCACCGAAGTCCGAATAATTCCGTGACAGATGTTGTATCTCGATATGTTGTGAAAGAATCTCGGCCGAACAAACCAAATGGAAAATCTCTCCCTGATGCGACGAGAGAGTTTCACCGTGTTGCTCGTCGCGCGCAACAGCATAGAATACTTTGAAACTGCACGCAAAACGGCGGAGGATGGAGAACGATGACTTTTCGCGATTTATTCGCGCTCGGAGTGAGATCATTGAGAAGAAAAAAAAACGTAGGCGCGGCGGAATCGAATCACCGCCCGATGTTCTTCCCCGGTGATACATTTTTTTTTTTTTCTGGTAAATCTTCTCAATTACATTTCTCTCGATTAGTAATCGCACCAAAGGCTCGGCATTGCGAGCGAAGAATCTGACACACAGCCACGTCATGTCGAACACACGTGCGTACATTATGTTCCGTCGAAAATAGCACGTCCGATCGCTCGAGCGAGACTCGAGAGAAATTAGTCGACTGAATATTTATCAAACGCCGCAAAAATTATTCGATCAATTTGAAACAAAAGTTTAGACGGTGGTTCAAATAAATTCTCTCTAACTGAAGAGAAAGAGAGAGCCTCTCTTTTCTTTTTTTTTCTCAATTTTGATTTAATCAGGTCTTTCGGTAGTCGCACACGAAAAATGTAGGATTTTTTTCCGAGAGAAAATTCATTCTCTCTACGGTAGAAACACGTACATATGTCTCATTATTTGCTTCAATTCCCCAAAAATAGACTGACCTAGGATCTCCGAAAAAAAACGCAGACATCTTGAGATCATTTAGGATCTAAATAAAGTACGGATAAGAAAAGAGAAACGTTGTTGGACGGAATAAACTGCAATAAAACTTATCTCTACTGCGCTACTGGCAACGCACGCTTTCTTTGTCTCTCTTTCTCTCGTTCTCTCTTTCATCTGTCTCTTTTTTTTTTTTATCTCATTTTGCTTTTTGCAACTGAGAGATAAGTGAAGTGCTCGAGCACTATTTCGATGCTGGAATCGAACCGGCGGCGGAGAAGCCGCAGCAATTTCCTATCGTGAATCGACCGGATGTCGAGACGAATATCGTAAACGGTTTATTTATTCGCTCTGGGTTGATATTCAGACACGCTCGGCAAGACAAGAATTGGCAAAAACATTTTAATCGCGAACACAATTAACGCTTTGACTGCCGTGTCAAATCGAGTGATAAAATACTTTTTGAGCGCGCAAAGCCAATAAAATATTGTCAAATAATAAATATGTGGACGTATTAGAAACGAAAGTGTTATATTTATCTTGCGCGTATATACACGAACGTTTGGAAAACAATATTTGACTTTGGACGAGCACACGTGGCGTGGTGTTTAATTTGCTGATCAATTCTCTCTTGATGAGCAATTTATAACCCGATTATTTTCCAAAACAAGAAAAGAAAAAGGGAAACGGACGCCTCATTACGTGTAATTTACAAAACCCTGCGAGACACAAATAAAAATAATTTTATCAATGCGAGCCACGTGCGCGTCGGCAAATTGCGCGTCAAGGTTGATCTTTCTCGCACATCAAAAATACATCCACGTGTACGCGAGATTCGTCTTAACACGCTACACTCACCTATAATACCAAAGCGATCTTCGCGTTTTTGCGAAGCGTGTAATTATGAGACAAAGTGGCACACAACAAATTTCACAGTATTTCGTACGGATACGCGAGATAATCTCTGATCTTCTTTCTAGAATGAAGCGGGACACCATGTGCGAGACGATGTGCTTCAAGTTAAACAATCTTTCTTTTTACTGAAACAGGACACGCGACACCTGTTATCGTACGGTCTTAAAAGTTTTCGCAAATTAAGTTTTTCTCTCAGTTCGTCCTTTTTTTTTTCCACATCGTTCTATATATACACACACCGCTGCGACACACGGTAACAAAAGTAAAGTAAGACGGGAAAGCAAAAAGACGAACGGTAAGATAAGCAAAATGCGAAGCACGTGTGTGATATGCTCATCGCGTGGAAAAGGGCGAGTCCATGTAAACCATGTAGACGAAGGTTCCCCGCTGCTATCTAGTTCGGCGCGCCCAACTTTTCTGCTTTCTCTCAAGGCCCCCTCCTTCCCCATTAGTTTACTGATTTGAACCTTTCCACTGTCGGGTCAAGGTCGGTTTTCCCGCCAACCATTACCGCCACCCACGCGCGCGCGCGCGGTCTTCTACTTCGTGTACAGCTTCTACAATCAAATAAAAGCTATTCGTCCTTTCCCTCGTTCGTCTCGTATAGCCAATTCCGCGCAGCGTGCGCTCTGTTTTCTTTCATAGCCTTCTCGCGGAGACTTTTATATTATCGCGGACGAAACTTACTTATTTCGCGATCAACTTCTCGACTCTGTTTTCTAGTTCGGTCGATTCCGTCGTAAATTTTTTTGTTTCTTATCATTTTGCGTCCGAAAGTAAATGGCGACAATGTTTCTCGAAGCAATTCGTTCGCTTTTATTATATGTGACACGTGTGTAATAAATGAATAAATAATTTTTTTTTTTGAAACTCACGCTAATTTGTGTAATTAAATTACGAGGAACGATAAGTATCTGAAATGACGCATAGATAACGACAATAGTATTACGTTGCGTTGTTGTCGTTGACAAGTTTTTATCCTTCAAAGAGGAACAAGTATTCGCGTGACAGCTCGCCAAAGTAGACGGTCTCCAGTGATTCTTGACAACGCACCACTTCAACCTTTTGTTGCCAAATGCCCAAAATTTACGAACTTCGAATTGGTGCCTCGTCCGCTTTATTCGCCGCTTTATAGATCTTCTTTCGATTTCTATTTATTTTCGAATCTGAAAAAAAGGCGGTTCTGACAACAATGAAGTCATCGTAAATGGCTACACACCTTGGCGAGCTGTCACGCAAACACTACGTGCAATAATGAGCCAGCATTTGACATTTGTTCTTCCGAAGGCTGAAACCTGTCAACGGCAATGTGCGATATCATCTATACGTCGTTTCGGATACTTATCAATCGCCCCGTACCGTACTGCGAAATCGATTTTTTCGCTTGGATACGTGTACAGCAAATATCGTATTGGCGTCGAGACGATATCGCGCATGACGTGTGTGTGAAGAATATTTATACAAACTGACAAATTAATTATTAATCTTATTTACACACGTAGCTGAAAGATACACGCAGAGAGAGAAAAATAAAGATCGATCGTTGAATCCGCATGTTTCTCCCGCAAATACACGCGTGCGTTACTTACTTTCGGTACGTGCTCGTAGTTTTGTAACGTGTACGAAATATGACACGTGAAGCGAAATGCAAACATCGCCGAAGATCGAGTAAACAATCTATATTTCGCTATGTATCTTTGACGTCGATATAATCGTATCGACAGTGCATTGTTTCAAACATCGGGTTTATATTTCAACGTTTGAACGAGATGAATTAGTTTCGCTTTCGCGTATTTCGCACATGCATTCTTGCCGCGGTTCGGTTCATCTCTTTTTTTTTTTTTTTTTTTTTTTCTATTTTCAATTCCATTCAATCCCGCGAGAGAACACATACGAATTCGACTGCGATCTGATAAATCAATTTCGTTTTGCTCGCGACAACGCGTTCAACAAATCACGTAATTACCGTGTAACGACGTGTCTTCTGTAATTACATACCAAATAAAATTCGACATTATTAACGCGAATTTAACTGCGTTGCAATTAACGCATTGTAATTAATGTGGAATTAATAATATTGCATAATGACAAAACGCCGTCTATTTATTTGTGCAAACGCGTTATTTATTGAAAAAAAAAAAAAAAAAATATCTTCCTTGATCCCAAAAATGCGCAATAATGTACGTTCGCGAAGATGAACATCCTCTTTAGCGAGATCCTCCCTGAGACTTATTTTCTGCCGGGATAACTGATGTTTTTCTCTACAGAATGTGACTCGGGCGTTTAGTCGCAAATTAACATACTTGCGCGAACTCTGCCGCGTCCTCCTTAACGACGCCGAATGAAAAATGCGCGCATCGTCTCTGCGCACGACACTGCGGGCAGAACTGCCACCAGGCGCGTGATAAACGTCAACCGATCGTGGTGAACCGCAACGGAGAAGAGTGCAAACCGACGAGATTTATCGGCGTCGGAGAGTGTGGGTCGAGGATCAACGCGCGAGAGGCGCGTGTGCGCTTATCGTTCTTAATTGAAGATCCCGGGGTCAAAGGTGTTTGTGGAAGCACACGAGTATCGTATTTCGGTATACGCGAACGGGTCGACAGGCAAGCAAGGTCGTAGGCGTTTCACCTCGTTTTCTTCGCTTTTTTTTTTTTTTTTTTTTTTTTTTTTTTTTTTGAAGTGTTATTTCATCTTCTGAAAGAATTCCGCGGACACTCCCGTGTGACGCTCAGGAATTGAAAGTCTCTCAGAGATTGGATGTCTAACGGACATATACATTTCGCTGTTCTACATTTCGCTACCATGAGTATCTATCACGCGATGTATCATCCGTTCAATTTCTCTGAAACGCCCCGGGGGTATGAATGGACAAAAGTAACGAGTGATTCATCGCGGTAATATCGAAAATATAAAAGTGATTTCTCTCTCTCTCTCTCTCTCTCTCTCTCTCGCTATTTTCGCGGTTTAAATATACAAAGTGACTGAACCCTGTCTTTATTACACGTTTCTAAGAAAATAATTTATCAAAACGTGTTTTTCTCTCGCGCCAGAGCTCTTCCACACAACCCGACGCGTTTTCTCTCCTTCGTTACACACTTGGTGCACGCTGTGCGCGCACACGTCTCGTTCGTTTTCAGCTTCTCGATCGAGTCGGTAGGCACTTTCCGAACGCCATTCCATTTCTCCCGTGGCACGTGGCCGAAGTATTTATTTATAAATACCGACGCCGACGCGTGCGCGTCGATGCGGGAACCGCGCGAGAAGTCGCTGTCGATCGCGCGCAAGAGGGTAGATGTGCAACAACATATCGATACATCCCGTTCCCTTCCCCCGTTTCTTCGAGACACATCACCTTCCTCGTCCGTATCAATCTCCAGACCCTCTCGTGTTTAATAGACTTCTTGAACCATCCACGCCTTTCTGGTAAATCGTCCATGAGACTTAGCCGCCGATCTCACGATAGGATGCGCGCTTTCAGCCTTCGGAAGCACACACGCGCGTATATCGCGCAAGAATTGTCGCAATTAACTGTTCACTGTTCATGAACGGCGCGCGGCGGAATAATTTATGAGTCAATAATTATTTCGGTGGAATATACAGGCATCGGGGACACTCGCGGCGACGCGGTCGTTCGAAATTTAATTGGAGCGTAACGAAGAGAGAGATAGATAAAGAGAGAGAGAGAGAGAGAAGTTACACGTCGCAAAAGAGAAAGAAGCGACCGAGACAATAGATCGATATCTTGGCGCGAGTACAAGCCGCTATCACGCTGCGGCTTGATAAAAAGACAAACCTTTCCCCGAGTGCGCCGCCATCCGCCAACGCGTTGGGGGGAACGTTCTTTCTGTTATTTCCAAGTTGTAAAGCGACAGGCGCGTAAAACCCGGGAATGGGTACATATTACGAGATCGTGAGAGAGAGAGAGAGAGATCGTGTCCCCCGTCGGGGCTTTCACAATTATAGTGCACAATATACTCTGCAACAATCTCACCGAGCGGAAAGGACAGTAACGGCACCCGCAGGACCAGTGCAACTCAGTTGCATCCGCGTGCGAATTGTTCGACGGCCTGTCGCATAATTGAGCGACGTGTTACATAAGTGAGGACGAGAGAAACAACGCCACTCTCATCTCTCGTCGTTCTGCGTCGCATGGAAAACGAGCGGAACAAAGGCTCGAACAATTTCGCGCGCGCGCGCGTGTAATGAAAGGCCGCGTAATCTACTTTTTTTTTCTCTCTCTCTTCTGCCCCCGAGAGTATTGCCTCGGTGTGTACGATGAGAGAGAGAAAGAGAGAGAGAGAGAGAGAGAGAGAGAGCGTGCCGCAACCTTTTATGCAAAATAGCGACGTATATGGGATGCGAAGCAGTTAATATTATAACGGCGTGGGTTACCTTGATGAGCCGCTTTTACCTACTTCATACGTACTTGCCTGTTATTTCTGATTCTTCCTGGCGTCACAGCTCTTACGTCACACAATCGCGCTGCAGATCGCGCGTGTAAAAAAGGCCATTATGAATTTTAAAGCGTATTTAATTAGAATCAGGGACGCTCATGGAAATTACAGACAATAAATACGCGATACGAGATATCGCGCGGATTAATTTTTAATCGCTCTACGGCGTAAAATTTTTATGGCGCGCGGCACGTATTTTACAACTCGCGACGTACACGCAGACACGATGTACCTAGGTATCTTTTTCGATCAAATAAGATTTTTCGTTTTGACAGTCATCGCAAAAGTTGCTGCGTGGTGGCGGTCGGTCGCGCGGATCATTTTCGTTATCACGCCAACCCGTTGCGCCAGCAATGCAAAACGCGCGTGACATGTGCTACGCGCACGCTTGTCTTCGGATCGAAGCGACACACGAATATCGCAATCAATAATAAAGTAGCTAACTGCTTCTCTGGATAAGCGGGTTTTTCTCGCAACGGCTCTCGCAAACGCGAAACACACAAGAGAGCCAAATTGATACAAACGGACGTATATATAATAAATTACGGTAATAGAAGACAAAAGAACGCAAGAGGGAGCAACTTGTAATGCCAGATAGGTAGGTAATGTGAAATAAAAGTTTCAAGACTCGCGCGCGAGGGAGACTCGAAGGAACAATTCGAAGAAATCGGTTTGACAAAGCTGCTCTTGTAAAATACACAGGCTGGTGTAAAAAATAGATGAAACGCGTTGAAATAAGACTCGGGAAAAAGCTTTTAATAAGAACACTCCCTCTTCCACTTACGCCATCACCCTCCGCGTGATAATACAGACACACGAGACGGATGGAAAACGACCGACAAACCTGTTAGGGTGGTTCGTGTGACGATCCGGTGGAGGCTGCGGACCGAAATACGCTCGCACGGCCGATTCTCACCAACACACGTAGATGTGTCCCGATGCACGTGCAACCGACCACCATCGCAGAAGACGGCCGCGCTATTTCAGGCGGGCTAGCCAGTGCCATGTAGCAAAAACCAGGGCCGTGCGATCGCGCCTGGTTTACCCTGTAGGATCGCGAGCGTCATTTTGCTTCGTTCGAGTCGCCATAAAGCTCGGTCATTCATATATCGTCGTGATTCGTCGCGAGACAGAACGCGTTTCAATGACAAACTTAGTATAAATTTCGGGACGCGAAAGGTACTTTTTACGACAGGTAATGACAGAATAACCGCGCGCTCTGACCGAATTTAAACCCCCCTAAAGTTTTGTGTTTATACTGACGTGACGGATGCACGCCAGAATGACTCCCTGTGTTCCACGTTAAAAAAACTCTGTCTGGTTCTCCGACGAAAATAAAACACTTGCTAGAGAATCATCCCGAGCAAATTACGAGATAAGATGCCAAAGATGAATGTACGATAGATTTAAGCGAATATCGCGTAAGAAAATCTAATTGATAAAAAATGTACATCGGATTCGCGATTGATTCATCGTTCGTGATTAAACTTGTGCCGAAGAAAGAGACTTTCTGGAAGATCGCACGTTTGAAAAGAGTTACCTCATTTATTACATACGAACGGAGTGATTTTCGGAGGGAATAACGCTCGCGAAAGTCGCGGCGTGTATTTATATATGTGGTAGGAATTAAAGCCTCGACAATAATTAATCTGGGTCGCGTTGCTGAGACGAGTACGCGAATCGATACATGATGGCACGATCTACTTTTCCGTAGAACTATGTAGTGCCATTCGTTTAACATCTCTCTCTTTTTCTTTCTTGGACTTTGCGACGTATCGACAATCGTCGTTTGATTCAAGAGTATTCCAGTTAGATTTTTGAGGAGTAACGACGCGCCGAAAATGCGAAGTTGCGTCCTTATACGTATTTTGATGCATCATCAGTTAACAATTTGTGCGCCGCAAAGAGAGGCAATAATACACGTCACATAACGTACTTGAATTCGATTAAATTTGATACGCGTATTAAATCACCGCAGAAATGAAACGAAAGCGAGACGAAAACTGAACGCGACTTTTATTCGGATAAGAGAGGCTCGAAAGAACGTGTACGTACAAAAATTATACAAAAGTACATGCGTAATAGTTTTTTTTTTTTTTTTTTTCAAGAGAATAATTCACCGTGTCATATACGTGCGTGTCTCTTCGTGAGAAAAGCACCAAGTAAAAACTCCGTCGCGCGAACCCGAGGCGGCGACGAGTCGATACAAGCGCAGAAACATTCCGTTCTTGTGAATACTGTCGGGAAAACGTTGATGTTTGAACGTTCACGCCCACTTGGACACGTAAGTACGTGCGCTTTTCACGATGGCGCGCGCTTAAAAATTAATTGAAAACGTACGGTATGCATTAACGGGAGACCGCGTTCGCGCGCGGCGGCAATTTCGAGGGTTCGTGTACATTGGCTTCTTGCGAGCGCCGGGGAAACCGCCGCGTGACCCACTTGCTTAAACGCTAGCGAAATAATATTCCGGCGTCGCGAGAAGAGAGGGGAGACGCCTGGCGTCGCCATATATAGGGTATCCCCCCTAAATATCGTATCATATCTGCTAACGACAAATTCCCTGATGAATTGACTTTTTTGTTTCGCGATCGACTACCGGAGCGGCAAAAAGTTCGACGAGAAGATCTTCGATCTCCGAAAAAGTTTTCTGAATACTTCAATTAACTTGATACTACTTTCGTCAGTGTCAAAGAAAAATAAAGACTTTAATATTTTGTCTTTGTTGTTTTTTTTTTGCTGTAATTTTGATGAGAAAAACTGGGGAAAATAAATAAATAAATAAATTTCATAGGGATCTAAACACGAGAAAAATTCCGCTGTGAGAGAATAACAACAGTGTGACGGGACACCTTATATGTGTTCGCGTCTGCACTGTGTCGGGGGGACTGAAGAAGAAAAGCGTCAGTGCATCCGCTGTAACCCAAACGTCGACCCATCGTCGTGGTGCATTTGCGCGACTTGGTTTGCATGCCAATAAACGTCGTCAGCCGAAACTTTTTGCTGCGGCCGCAATACAAACCTCGTCCAGACGCAAGCTATTCACACACACACACACACACACAGTGCAAATTGAATAATGAATAATACGAAAGAATGGTCGGAGCGCTTTCAATAAATACAATGTTACAAGCCATTCGGCTGATAACTTTTTTGTCCGATGAATTTAAAGATGAAAGCGATAAATATGTAAATAAATATTGATAAAAAGCATTGAGATATTTTAAAAAATATGTACACGAATCTCTCTCGCTCTCTCTTTTTGTGTACATCGGCGCAATAACGACATACAATAAAACTCGTTCCAGAATTGCGACTTCTTCGCGCTGTCGCACTTTTTATTTCAAACAGGATGCGCATCCGGTCTTTTCGGCAGTTTTTCATGGATTTGGAATTCGCGCACGTTCTCCGAAAAAGCAACGCACCCACCCGCGCACACACACACGCGCGCGCGCTCTCTCACCGAGCGCATTCCACATCCCTGAACAAGTGCGCGCGTAACCGCTCGCCTCGTACATCGTGACTCACGCGAGACATTTTGAAACACGGTCACGTTTTGGCAAAAACAATATATCTTATTACCCGAGTGCGGGCAACCCTGGGAATTCGTCGTAACCGACTGACGCGCAACTGACTTCCGACTTGTGACGCCGTAAGATTTTTCGCATATTTTGCGTCTTCTCGCGCGCTGAAACCGCATTAAAAGTATTGACTCCGATAAAAGAACACGTAGGTGTAACTGATTAGCCGTAACCTCGATCCGGACGATCGTATCCCATCGAATTGCGATGATCTTTTATGAAAATTATTTCATCAGGACTAATGGATTAAGATGGCGTGTGGCAATTTGCCGATGAGTTCGATTTCCAGCGTTTTCTTTTCTATTATCATTATTTCGATGAATTTGTTGCAGGCACTTATCAAGGCCAATGGCTCCGCGGCATGCGGCACGGATACGGCGTGAGAGCGAGCGCGCCGTTCGGTTTGGCGAGTCATTACAAACCGACGAAACAAATGAGAGCGTCCTTAACGTCGTTGAGAAGCGCCGACGGTGGACCAGCGGTCGCCCCGACGCCGGAACCGACCGACCGAAGGGATCGTCGCGTGGACGACAGCCGAGGCGGATTCGTGCTGAAGGCCAGGAGCGACGATCCGCCCGCGCGGAGAAAGAGCCTCACCGAAAAGTCCCTGAAGAAGGGCATTCTCTCGGTACGACGGGGCGTTTATTGCGCGACGCGCAAAGAATTTATATATATTCGCGAAATCCCCTTCCGGAACTTGAGAGAACTTTTATTCGAAAAGAATATCTCTGTTCATAGGGCCTTAAGATACGAAAGCAGCGGAGCACGGGGGATTTGGAGAAGCGCGGCACCGGCGGCAGTATTAGGAGCAATGCTAGCTCGGCGTCTTGGATGTCGACCGAGAGCTCGCAGAGCCAAGCGTCGGCGTCGGTTCACACAGACAGTAATGCGTCCTTTGTCATCGAGGTGGGTCACGGTATTTACTCTCCCTTAGTTTCTTTTGACGAGACTCTAATCGGATCTCGATTTCGTTTCTCCTCGGACACCAAATCCGCTTATATATCAACAAAGACGTGGTTAAAATGTAAATCACTTGATTCTACTCTATCTCGTTGTGCTTGCAATTTTAAAATACTTAAAATATACTTAAAATAATTTGACATTTGCGTTGTAATCGTTGCGTCGATCTTCGCAGGACGAGCAGATGGACGCGTCGGTGACCGAGACGTATCTCGGCGAGTGGAAGAACGACAAGCGCACCGGGTTCGGCATTTCCGAGAGAAGCGACGGACTGAGGTACGAGGGCGAGTGGTTCAACAATCGCAAGTACGGCTACGGCGTGACCACGTTCCGCGACGGCAGCAAGGAGGAGGGAAAGTACAAGAACAACGTGCTGATCACCAGTCAGAAAAAGAAGCACCTCTTCCTCATCAGATCCGCCAAGTTCCGCGAGAGGATAGAGGCGGCGGTTAACGCCGCTCAACGGGCGAGCAAGATCGCTCTGCAGAAGGCGGACATCGCCATTTCGAGAACGGCGACCGCGCGAGGAAAGGCCGAGCTGGCGGACATCGCTGCCGAGCACGCGAGGCAGGATTCTGAGTTGGCGCAGCAAACGGCGAGGCAGTTCGCGCCGGACTTCCAGCAACCGGGTCTGGAGAGGTTACGAAACCGGCCCGAGATACCCAGATACGTGCCACCGCCCCAGGATACCGTGCCCAGCAAGAGTATCTTGCACAAAACGGCCAGCGTGGACCAACCGGGCGGCGCCACGCCGATCAAGAGCGTCTCGTCTAACGTCGACTCCGCGACGACGACGACGACAACGACGACGACATCCGCGGCGAACACCACCGCGAGCAGCGTGATGCAATCGATACGACGGGCCAGTATGAAACCGCTGCCGCAGAATCAGCTGCTGACCCAGAATCAGATACCGAATCAGGTGCCTCCCGCCGGCCAGCTGGCGAACCAAGTGACCATGAATCAGATGAACGCGCAAACTTCGCTGATCGGCCAGAATCCGTATCAGCAGTATCCGCAGAACGTGCCGCAGAATCCGGCGAGCCAGTATCCCAACAGTATACCAAATCAGTATCAGCCGAACCAGTACCAATCGAACCAGTACAGCCAGCAGAGTCAATTCGTTCATGGCAATCCGTACCAGTATCAACCGGCTAATCCGTCGCAGGTCGATCAGTATCCCGGTTATCAGCAACTGCAGCAACAGCAACAATCGACCGAGCCGCAAGGCGGCTTCCAAAATTTGCAGGCTTATCCTAGTCAGCAGGTGACTCCGCTTGCTTTCGTTTCCGTCATTTAGCTGTCACGTGCGCAGCTTTCTCGTCCTCGTCGCAATACCTCGATTTTTACCGTAAGCTTTTGCGCGCCCACACGCCAATGTCGTGTCTCTCTCTTATTTCTTTCTAGATCTCGTCTCCGCAAGCGCCGGTTACGTACGATCCAATGACATCCGCTCAAACGAATCAATTTGGAGCGCAGCTTTATGGTGTAAGCGACTCAACGAGTTTCCCTTCCCCACCTCTCCGTGCGAGTTTTAACATTACGCGCTCTAACGACGTCGTAATACTAATGATTAATTGACACAACCGACTCAAAACTGTATTTTGTCACGTTTGCAATATTCTGAGAGTAAATACGACTGCCACGCTGAAGCACGAATAACCACGCGCTTTTATAAATAGTTTTATTTTGTAGTTGAGAACTTAAATGAATCACGGACGGAGTCACGGACTTCGCCGTTTACTTTCACTCACGTGTGCGCAGTGAATCATTACATGTTTGTTACTCCACGATAAGCCTGCAGAATTTTGGTTGGTTTTTCTAAAACACTAGAAAAAAACAAACATAAGATTTTTCCCGACTGTGTGCCTATAGATAATATCGCAAATATCGAACACATCGTCTTTTCTTCTTGAGAAAAAAAAAGAGAAAGTAATTTCCATTTGGTTATCTCGCCGCGAGATAAAAAAAAAAAAACAAAATAATCATAATTGGGAATCAGAGAGGAGAATCGCTAGAACAACGTGAAACTTGATTTCAGACGGCAATACCGAACCAGTACGGGCAGATGAATCAGTACAATGCGCAAATGTACGCGCAGCAACAAACGCAGCAATATGCCCAGCCTGACGGTGTCGCGGACGCTGCGAGACCGCCGAGCTCCACGAGTTTGCGAAGAAACAGTAGAGTTCTGAGCCCTCAAGACCGACCTGGCACTATCGGCCAAACGTTAAACGACAAAAAAAAAGAGAGTTGAGATAGTTTTTAACCCTTTCGTATGTGTAACAAAATTTAACGATTACCACATCACACGCTTCGCAGACTGGATCACTACAAGCGACCGCCCAGTCGTGACAGTTCTGTAGATCGTTATGCCAGAGCGCATTCTCGATTGACCGGATCGAGACAGGCGTCTGTCGATAGAACGATACCGAATCCAGCTCCAGACATGCTCGACAGGTGAGTTCGAGGCGCGAACGACGGCTCATACATTTTAGTAAACAATATTTGTTAAATATGTTACAATCTCTTTTTTACGTTTTATCGAAGATATGATGTTATTTTGATTTCAAATAGTTTCACATATTTTTTGATTGTTTTTTTATTTCTTAAAACAAATAGACTTGAATGTTTGTTTCCTTATGTTTTAATTTAACACGGTGAACAAGTTTTATGCAAAATTTTACATTAAAACATTTGCTTGTTGTGATCGGTTAAAAACTGATTTTCTGCGCGATCGGTAGATCGATAAGAGCTCCGAGCGCGATCCGAGCGGGGACGCCGCTGAACGGTTCCGTGGTAGGTAGCGGCGCCGCGACGCCCACGTACGCGGCACCGACGCCTAGTCAATTCGAGGGAGCTCTCATCAAGAACCGTGGCCTTGGACAAGACATTCTGCCGAGTCCTGGGCAGCCTAAACGCACCGAGAGCCTCTATATGGCTCGCGGACCGTCCGGAGGTGGTGGTGGTGGTGGCGGTGGCGGCGGCGGCGGCGGCGGCGG
>QVNW01001308.1:0-33019 GCA_014825475.1 Pseudomyrmex flavicornis | reverse complement strand
AAAAAAACCATTTGCCGGAAGCACTTTCGCGCCCGATATATCGAGCACGTAGAGTCGCGGCCGGGAACTGAGCGGTCACGTCACACGCGTCGCGTGTATTCCGCTTCCGCGACACATCGGGAACAAATTCCGAGATATCTAGGCGCTTCCTTTTCCTGCGGCTCTTTATTTATTTATTTTTTTTTTTTTCGCTCTCAGATGCTGTAATTTTCTCGGATAATAATAAACCCGATCTAGTCATGCGCCTTTGGAAAGTATTCGATCTCGCTGGTCGCTCGTTTCTGACTGCGACGGAATAAATGCTTACCGTACACTTTTGCCCCGCGCGATACGAAACGCTATACGCTCTGCCGAGAGCCTGATGGGGCGCGGCAGAAGACGGCTTGCGGAATGTCTTCGTACGTGGCTGGCAAGGTAGATGGCTAGATGGTCGACCTCGCGATGCACGACGTTGCACGGAATCGGGTTAATCGATTTCCGGGGTAACGTACATGTACACACGTATGCTACGTACGTGTAGGCACATGTACAAGGGGAAAACAGAGAAAGAGAGAGAAAGAGAGAAGAGTGTATGTGCATTTCAACATATCAGAGCCAATTTGCGCGATATCGCGCGCGATAATAAAAAGTTCAATGCTAGGCGACGAGATCCAATTTGTCCCGTCGAGGAGAAATAAAAATTTGCCACAAACACTTTGACGTACAAGTGCCGCTTTAAGAAAAAAATTTTAATTTTTCCTTGTAGCGTCCTTTCGTTATTATTTGATATTTAAATTAGTTTTTAAATTTTTTATGAAAATCAACACATCATTTTCTCGAAATTCGATCGATGCGATACTGTTGTTGTCAATTTTATCTTGCACTATTTATCAAACAGTTCAGAAATTTCTTACAGAATCTTAAACGCGATAA
The DNA here is from genome assembly GCA_014825475.1 of Pseudomyrmex flavicornis. Taxonomy (NCBI): domain Eukaryota; kingdom Metazoa; phylum Arthropoda; class Insecta; order Hymenoptera; family Formicidae; genus Pseudomyrmex; species Pseudomyrmex flavicornis. Next base: position 32,107 of record QVNW01001308.1, on the reverse strand, counting down.
AGCCAACTATAAATCTCAAAACGTAATATATATATATATATACCCTAACATTATAATTATCGATTATGCGCGACGTTGTGTTTTATCGACTTAGCGTCGCGTATTTATATTTATCTTCTCTGTCCCTTCCTGCTGCGAAGATTACATCTTACGTGTATTAGTCCTTGTTAAGTCGCCAATCCGGACTGCTAGTGGCGCAAGTAAGCTCATAATCGTTTTGCTTCTCGTGCCGCTCAAAGCGAGAAGGACCGAACTTCGGTCAAAGTGGAAGATGAACTCGTCTGACGTGGCCCCGAGGCGAACCGAGGCGAGAGCGGATAGCTAGAGGATAGGGTAGGTAAGGTACGTAACTTGGATAGGATAAGGAAGAACGAGAGGAAAGCGGAAATTCTGGACAGTATTTAATGCGGTTGCGCCCATTGCGACCGAGTCGCACCGGGGCGCGGCTTTATGCGATGTAATTCCAATGCAAATCTGTCTGTTGAACTTTTCACCCATTACGTCGCACACCGCGCGCCTCGTGTCTGCGGTCGTGCGCCAGCAAGCCAATGTTCTATATAAAGCCTCTCCTTTTCCTCAGATTGTTCCAAGGAGGCTGGCAAATCTTTGCCGGGACTTCAAAGTTCACTTCGCTCGTAATTTGTCAAGTTATTAGACTAGAATACAAGGATTCTAATTTGCTAGTATTCTGTTGTTTCTTTCCATCCCTTATAACATCGAAATTTAATAATGATATTTTTCCGACAGCAAGAGACAGAGAAAAATCTATTTTGTCTTCTTAATTTTTTTCCAAGATTTTGAAATTATAAAAATTTGTATGTTTCTTAAAACTTACTTAAAAAGTTCCAAAGCATTAATTTTTTTTTACGATTAATCGCGATAACAATTGCATCGAGTTGAATTGCATACCAACTCGATAGCTGTTCATTAAAGATAAAATATTCGCTTTATTTTCATACAACACGGTACTTCAATTCAAACTCTATTGATAGCATCTTAATATCAATTGATATTATCGTATTTCTACTCTGTATTATATCGTTTCTTCAATCTCGCGGCACTTTTCCTTTCTTCAAACTAAGCTACGCGACGTTAATGAATCGAAATGGAACGCGTTTTGCGAAAACGAAAACACGGGCGCGTGTAACGGATGCAGACATGTCGCCGTTCAGTCATTCACCCTCGGGAATTTCGCGACCACCCCCTTCCCCTGAACTCATCCGGTGCAGCGCGCGTAGGTCGACGCTGGAAAGGTCGTCGTTTAAATCACATGGGCGGGGCTGAAGATCCCGGACCGACCGGGAGCTGCCATCTGCACGCCGCAGAGCGAACAACTCTCTGTGAGTTTGCCGGCGCGAACACTCGCCCTCGCGTTTTGATTCACGAAATGAAATTTCGTCCACAGATTTACACCGCTTTGTGACACGTGGTTATCTTCTACACACTCCTCATTGTATAATCATTTATAATAAATTAATAACTTCTTCTAAACTCATACAATTAGTTAAAAGGAGTTCGGCATTCGAAAATTGTGAAAAATTTTCTAAATCTCAAAATAAATTTTATTTTAGAGTTTTAAGTTCTGATAAAGTTTAAGTTTTATTTTAAAGAGACTTCAAAGAGAGACTTCCTGTCCTTTCTAAAAATTGTATATATATGTCATTTTTTTCTGTAGTTCTCGAACGTAAAAATTCAATGTAAGAGAAACGCGGTTTTACATAGAAATAGCGGAAAAATTTGTTTGCGATAGCATCAAATTTTTCCGCTATTTCTCGTGTATCGATACTTGCTGCGTCTATGCGCTCATTTAAATCGCTTCGGCGAGAATAAGATGCCGATTTAGAATTTTTCGCAATGTCTACCGATCGCTTGTTATGTGTGACGACAATGGTACACGCAAACGTGCCGATGTTCGTTGCCAGCTGCAGTCACGAGGCCGTTGCGTCTTCGCATACGTATACGTACACACACACACGCGCGCGCGAGAAAAAGCTGCATCTCGCATTCCGTAGCTTTGCGGAAAATTGCGGCGAAAAACGACGGCGCGTCATGAAATTTTTCCCGCGCAATTTCTCCGTAAATCTCGCATCCTTTTTTTTTTCAATGAACGCCGCGCGATATTACTCGAGCGCAACGCGGCAATTCGCACGCGCCGCCAAATTATTTCGTGCGGGAAAAACTCAACGAGATTACCAATCGTAATTCACTTTTTATCTGAGTTTGCAACATCTGCGGCGAGATTTTTCCTCGCTGCTGAATAATGCGCGAAAAAGTGATACTTTATATCTACAACAGTTAATAACTGAAAACACGATATATTGAGAATATTTTGTGAAAAAATATTGTGCGGAAAATTTCTTAAAAGACAGTTGAGAGTAAACGCGTAAGCACGTAAAAATATGTACTTTTCTCTCTACTTTTCTTTTCTACTTCCAAACTCTTCAACAACGCGACATCTGCAATTGTACTAGTCGATATACTTACATAGGTATACGCGAGAAATGCGATTAGCGGTGTGATCGCGCGCGGATTAAATGTACACAAAAAATCCAGGAATAAATTTAACAAACACCCGCAAGGACGACGCGGCTCGAAAGGTGGAGGACGCGTTTTCAAAAACTAGGGCGTGCGAAGGGGTCGTTCTGTACATGCGCATGCAACGCGCAGATATAGGTGTGTGTTTCGTGACCCAAAAATGACGGGACGAGCGACTGCCAAGCCCCGAATGGCACTACTCGGCTCGCAAAGGCGCGGCGGAGAGACCACTAAATTCATGGTGCGCTAATCAATAATGTATTTAATGTGTGTAACTTCGTGCGGCGTGGTATCCCAGCTGGGACACGTACGCCGTGAAAGGTGGCGGCGGTAGCGGCGAGGCCCGAATGCATTGTTTTGCGGGCATTCGAGAGTTCGGCGGTTAAGGTCTCGCGAAATAATTACAAGTTTGTCATTGAATCAAGGAATGCGACCAAACAAAACAGAAACAATCGCCTCACACATGCAATTCCCATTATTAATTCAATTAGTGCAATGCTAGACGCATACCGATTGTGGAGATTAATGCGTCTCGCGGACACATATAATCTCATTTCGCCGTCTCAACGATTGAAATATACTAACTATCCGATATATAGGATATCTGAAACATTTTGACATAGTCGAACAAAGATAGATTGGATCGATCTACACAGAAACGTCATGTACCATTTTAAAAGATTCGCAATATTAATTTATCTTCACACTTTGGCTGTGTCAAAATTTCTCAGACATCTTGTATAAATATGAGAAACTTCGGACTTCGTAAACTTTCCAATTTTTGCTCGTTATTTCGAGTTATTAATTAATAATGTTGTAATGTACAACTTTTTGTTTTCGATTGATTTTTCGAGGAATAATAAAAACTAGTAATAAATTTCTACGGTAGTAAGAGCCGTTTGTTGGATGATGTTCGGCTTTCCGTACCAACGTTGGAAAGCCGAAGATTCCACGTTCGATTCCTATAGTCGAGGTATTTGTTTCGCAATATAATTCCTAAAGTAATTGGAAAGGAAAAATGAATATTCTCATATATATGATGCAAATCAAGCATCATATATGATTTTAAGAATTGAAAAATTCAATTCAACAAAAATAATGTGTAAGAATTTACACTCTTAAAAATATAAATATATTTAAAAAATAAATTTATTAAAAAATATATTTATCTGCACAACATCCAGCAAACGGCTCTTATTACCGTAGACATTTATTACTAGTTTTAAACTATATGAGCCTTAAATATCTTAATTCGTTTAATAAAAAAAAATATTCCACATATCGATTTACATTACATCATGTATGATTTACTTTACAAAGTTATATAAATAAAAGTATATAATAAAAATCATTGAAATGAAAAAGTGGAAAAAGTAAAATATTTGTGATCGCGCAAATATTAAAGCGTATATAAACATGCTAAAAAGAAATTGGCCTGATTGCGCTAAACGTAATTTGCAAAATAGTTGTATATTACGTTAGTATATTACAATTGCACTAAATAATAGTAACATACTGTTAACACCAGAATATGCACCAGAATATATGATCATAACGAGACGGAAATGATTATCGCACTAACAACTGAAATTATTATCCTTGTGCAAACTGACGTAAGTTTTTTCGTCACGTACACTTGCAAAATTGTTCAAACCGTTAATTTGCCATTTAGTAAAAAACCTTTAAGCGAACTTCCCGACCGCGTTAAAAGGATGAGGTAAGTATGTTTGATATCAAGAAATATTCGCGTCGGTATTATAAAATAAATATAAAAAAATGTGATATTCGATTCTGTTAAAAAAATCAGTAAAACATACAAAATATAATATTTATTTTATAACACATTTATTTAATAATTTATTTTGGTACGCGTAACACAAACTTGGCGCGGGAAATAAAGTTTTTTTTGTTTTGTTTCATGCGAAAGCGCATCGCAATTGCTCGTGGAATGAACGAATCGGCATTTGCATGAGCGCGTAAAATCAATGAAGCGATAGCAAAATCAAAACAATTCGCGAAACAAAGAAATGAACAAACAGATGCGACGTGTATCTTTTTTTACTTTTACCGAGTTATTGATCGTCCCATGAGAGACCCACATCCGAGTTTCGAATGGACAACATATCCGTGGTATATTGTACAAGCGCGCGTTTGTACTTCGATGAAAAATTTTTAAAATATCATTCCGATGTCTAAACATTCAGTTGTTTATTTTACGAAATATGTTATTCAGTTGTAAAAAAAAAAGAAATATTGCTATGAAAATTAAGAATCTTAAATGTGATTAATGTGTTGAAGATAAAAGAGAAACATCAAAAACTTTTTTTAAGACTGATAAATATTGATAATTAATACAAATGTGCATCTTAAAATGTTTTCAGAAATCACATTACAGCGTTTGCGTTTTTGATGTGCTGCTTTATGAAGTCAACACGTGTATCGGAGGTGAAAAATATTACATACGGTGTATCGAGACATATGCGATCTATCGGATTTCCCGAGGGTAGTAATACAGGGGTATGGCAAATCAATCATTCATTTTTCATCTACTAATGCGTCTCGTACTGTGTGAGCAACCTGTTAGCTTTATTAATCATTTGCGTCTATCGAGTACACATGTAAAGCGTGTGATTTGCCGAGCAAATCGAGAGGATATTCAACTCTATTGGAACATCTCTTATATTTTCTCACAAAGTTATTCACTTATTACTCTCTTTATACATTAAAAAAAAATACAAAATAATATCACAATCTTTACATAATTTGTTGTTTTCTCTATCACTTTTATAGATATTCTTTGCCTTGAGTATTCCCATAGACATTTCCGACAAATCTGTATCGATGTCGTTTTATTTCGAGGCGAATTACGGATTGCCAAGCGAATGGAATTCCACTTACTACTACTACGAAGGAAGTTATTTCGCGAAACAAAGTCTCAGTCGTCAACTGATATACAGCTTGTTCACAAGCAAACTGGAAAGGTAACAAACCTATGATTAAAATCACACACAGATATATTTTCTACCAATATATATTTCGAAATCTGACTTTAGTTTCTAATGACACGTGTGATTGTTGAACTTTTCAAAGTATATGCTCGTAAATAAACTGAAAAAACTATGACATTGTGTTTTACAGTTTGGGCTATTCTGGACAAGATTGTTTGCTGAAAGTAATTTGTCAAGCTGCAAAATATTCTTTGAGCGAAAACGGTGTGCTTGGTGATGTTCTTCAAATAATATTCACGTAAGTATTGTAAAAAGTAGTTACATTCGAAAAGTTATTATGTAAAGAAACAAAGAGAGATGTAGATATAAATTCCAATCAATAAATAAATAATAAGAAGAATTATATTTGCGTAGACCGTCTATGTCGAGAAGCGAGGATCTTCCGAATGAAATCACGCAAGCTGAGCACGAGCAACTTTGCGATCAACATTACGAAAACTGTTCTCTGAATCCTTTAGATCTAATAAGTCATTACGTCAATTAAATCTACACAAAATTCGAGACACAATATTCGATTGAAAATAAAAAACTTACTTGCATATAGTATTTCGTCCGTTATTCATGCCTGTCTTTCTCTCTTTATTTCAACTTACACGCTAGTAAAGTAATTAAGCGAACAAGAGTACACGAGATTTTTTATGTACCGCGGTCTTGGTCGTTGGAAACTATGGAAACGCTGAAAACGCTTAAACCGAGCGAAGCTACTAGAGAGATATATCTCGCGAAGAGGTAACGCGCGAACTCCTGAGCTGAGCGTCTATATAGCACGCTTGATCCCACCTCGCTCGCACCCGCCATTACGGAGCACGCGCGCGGCCATTATAGGCGCGCGCATCTTAGCCAATCGCCGCGCGACTCATGGCGCGTAGGTGATCGCGGGACCCGTAGCCTCGCCCACAGATATCTCTCGCATAACTCCTCACACTACATGTATTCCTGATACTATCAACGATTTTTCGAGGCTCTCAGAGGACGCGCAACTCACCTATCCCGCTTAATTCTCTTGCTATCTCTTACATTCTTTCGATAATTTGTCAATCTTTTAACAATTATTTGTAAATATTCTAGTTTGATACGTATTAATATACGTATGTATAAAACATACTATTTATAAAGCATTAATATATGTATGTATATACAACATACATGTAAATTAAACAGTTATGATAATAATGTAAGCAATTTTGATGCATATAAATTTATAAATTATATATGCATGTAATTATATATGCGATATAACTTATAAATTATACATGCGTATACAATAAAATGTATAAGTAATTATATATTGTATATTGAGAAAAAATAGAGAAAGTAACAATAAATTATATTGAGTTTGCTGCAATGTGTTTTCCAGCACCAAGGATTTTATTATTTTGTTATTACATAATATTGAAAATGTTTCCATTCTTTTAATTTGAGAGTCTCGGGCATACATATTGTATGAATTTATAACTTTTATTTCTATTAAATATCCTTGTGTCTATAAAATGTTACCATTAATGATTAAACTTTTGCAATTATAATTTTAAGTATAACACAAATGACACACACAACTTAATATATAAAAACCAATATATACCTTTTACAATTTATTCCAATTATAAACTTAAAGCAAATTATAGATAGAAAAATCATACATCATTTTATCATCTGTAAAATATATAACACAAAGAAAATTACGTATTTACGTGTGTTATTACCAGGAATTCTTGACTGTTAACACAGTTTAAACATGCACTTGAAAAATATGTGCACGCTGTAACAATTCAGCGTTTAATTATTTCAATTCTTTCAATAGAATCTTACATATATAACATATATACTGCGACGTTAGTAATCATTCTTACAATCAGTCTCTTTTTTTAACTCTATTAGTCACTCAGTCTCTGTAAACATTTTGTGCCAAACTAAAATGATAAATGTTTAGTCAATTAAATTTTTACATTATCTATTACATTTGTGACATAAAAAGACAAATAATATTCTGAAAAAATTTAAATAACACTTATATAAGAATAAACGCCATTTTCTAGCAAAAATTAACGTAAGAAATACTTTATGCCAAGTGTTTCTTAAATTAAAACATTTAAAAAATATTAAACTACCTCTTAAAATTATTATTTCTAACATTAATAGTTGTTTTAATTGACATGTATCAACTTGCAATGTTACTAAGAAATTTAAAACCGTGTTTTCGAAAGATCTTTTGCACAGACTATACACAATAATTTTTCTTGCAAACAATTATTGGAATTTGCAAGAATTCTAATACGTCCAATTTCATATAATATTTTCTTTGATTTTACTCTTCTCAAAAGTCTTTCTCCTTCTTCTTCCGCTTTACCTTAATCCTTCGGTTTGTCTACCGCACAGCAATAGTCTCTTCCGCAGTAGCACGTTAGGATGATTTGTGCAGAAAATGAAACATATTTTCGTAGACCACGAATGTAATAACCGTTGCCGGAACCACTCTGGTGAGATTTGCGCTTAAACCCTTGAAAAAGCCACGCCAACCCTCATACCTGTAAAGAACCACCAGCAATACTTCTTTGTTTTATTTTGCTTCACAACAGACTGAGAAAATGCGAAGCATTTCTAAGGCTATCAATTGAACCCGCGTACGATTCTTGACGCTATAACAAATGTGAATCTGATTTGGAGCTGACGCTCCTCCAATAATTTTTGCAAAAGTAAACAAAAACATAACATTTATATTTTTCCACTACTATTTTATCTAGTCAATAGAAATTTTGTGCATCGAGAAATTTCTTCCGAAATGTGATAAGTGCTCGATAATTCGTAATTATTGTGTACATACATGTTCAAAAATCGTACTGCTGGTGGCTAATAAATTACCTAACAAATCACAATACCTTTCTACATGCTTTTTATTATGTGAAAGACAGAAGAAACAATAAATTTATAAAGTACAATATGCTAAAGAGATAAACAGAGAATATTGTATTAAATGAGAATATAAACGCCTTCTTCCATGTTTATGATCATCGAACAAGTTTTCTCTGGAAATTGATAAAAAAATAATAATAAACTGAAGAAAAGAGGTCAAATTCAAAAATATTTAGCATAAAACAGTCTGAAACAGTAAAACAAAAAATAAAAAAACAATCCAATATAAAAAAAAAAAAAAAAACAAATTTAATAACAAACACTTTGCGATCTGTTTCGATATGTGATAAGTTTATTAATGTCACAATGTTATTGTAAGAATGCTCCTTCACTTTCTTCTAGTTTTTATCGAAGAAACAGATGTCAAATTTATAGCTAAAAGAATTGATATAAATAAATTCGTCCTACTATTTACAGATTGCGCTAAAACTTATTGCTATCTATCATAGTTTTCGAGTGTCAAACTTTACACGACAGTAAAGCATCTCTTACGACAGTCCTTGTCAAAATTGATTTATTACGAATTGTATGTATACTCTACTTTGGGTAGAGCGACGTAAGCAACTCTTACGGAGATATCAAATTGCTTACGTAAGAAACTTAAATTAAGCGCGATGTCTAATTCATGTTGAAGTTCATACACCAAAAATGGTCACTTTACATGCGAATGTGCGTAACAGTATGCATCAAAAATAGTTGGAACATTATACAGACATATATGGTGTGTTTTTTCGTGTATTATTATTATTATTATTAAATAGATTTGGTTATTTTAATTTATCTATTCGAGATTGCACCGTCTTTCGACAGCAAATCAGATGTATTTTTCGTTATTTTTTTTTTTTGCAGTTCTTACATCGCACTAAAGCATCAATTAGCTTATATTCATACTTTTATATACTCCTCGCTTTCTCTCGCACATGCGTGCAATTCGGCATGTGTGTGTTCACAACTAAATCCAATTTAGTTGATGCGAAATCACCTAGACACTTTCGACAAATAGAAGACGTCGCAATGTACTAGTTACACAATTAGAAAACACTTCATGTTAAAATACATTTCTATATGTTAACGAACTTTTTCTTGTATAAAGTACGTCGATCGTGAAGAATAAAACTGCGATGTCCGTTTCTACGCTACTTTATAACGTCTCAGTAAACGGACAACCAATGAACAAGTGAATAAATAAACCACATATGTTCTACACAATACGCCGCGAACTACCGTAACTTTAGAATTCGCTTCGTCGGGTTTTTTATTACTATTATTATTAATTATTATTATTATTATTATTATTATTATTATTGTATATTCGCTGCGTGATAAATCTATCTATGCAAGAAGCAAATCGAGTAGCAGCAGAAAAAATCATTCAAATAGTAGTGACAGACTTTTGTTATCACTACATACGAATCAATCTGCAGCATAAATAGAGATATACAAAAATAACAGAAATCATTATGTGCTATCACTTTGAAGTGTAACTACAGAGAACTTATTTTCTACATATAAATTTTATCTCCCGATCAAATAAAATAAACATTCACCAATGAGAGAGATAATTTCAATTATTCTCCAAGTAAAATATTAGTGAAAAAAAATAATTTTATAAAAAAGAAAATTAAATAAATAATCAAAACAACCAGTTTTTATAATCTGTACTGCCACTTATTTGAACGACGTCATATTTATTTAAAAATAATTGAGTATGGCCTGAATGATTAAAAACTCGATGTACTCGGCAGCATCGCGCCAACAATCGGGAAATACTACGCGCTACAGGTTAAAAAAAAAAAGTTAAAAAAATTGATCTAAAAAATTTGCTTACATTTCCAAATTATGATATATGTCAATGCAAATTAACTGCCGTTAGTAAAATTCTCGTAAATAATAATAACTAGACATATGTTCGGCATAACATGTATAAGGTATGGTGATAAGCCTTTATAGAAACCCTTTATGCCTTCTGACCTCCATGTACACTGGATGCAGTGCCAGGTGCCCCGGTAATCGTGATGATGATCCTGGAGTCGCGCTCTCACCACCTGGTAAGGATACGTCGACCCCGCGGCGATCAATTTTGACAGAGCCGCGAAAACAGTATATTCCATTATACTCTATAAAAAAAATAGTATACATACACATATACACTGTTCTTAATATACATATACTTAGAGTTGATAATTTATTACATGTATCCTTTATATTTTACAAAAAATTATACGTTTTACAAAGAGTGTTTTTTTAACTTTTTCTCTACAGTGTTTTTTAACGAAGCGAAGATGTAATGCAGTTATAAAATGGAAATTTAAAAACAAACATTTAAGCAAGATTTATGAGAATCACTCATCTACATTTCTCATGTACATTTCTGTGTCAGATGATAGGTAACTCACCAATTTCGTGTCAATAGGTACGTTGCGATAATTATTGTATTTGTTCTTCATCTCCTCGTACGTCATGAATTGCATCGCACCGTGCGAAACACCGAACAATCCAGGAACTAAACCCTGTTAAAAATAAAACAGTAACATTTTGCTCTACAGATAGTTCTGATTTTCTTCCGAATCTAAATCCGCTTGCCTTATATAAGCCTCTAATGCCTTCCGTCTTGTATATTTTCTTTAAAGCGTCTATCATTCCACGATATCTCTTGGATTCCGCCAGCTCCACATCTCCTGCGTATTGTAAGCACAGCCGTGTCTTCACCACCCAGATCGGATTGGTCACGAGTACAGTAAGGACTCCGGCTTTTGCAGCAGCCAACATGTGCATAGACGGACCAAGCGGTTTCTTCGAGTTACCACCTTGAATCGTGGTCTTTATCATATTGTAGCTGCAATTGAATTCTTGGTTAGTTCCGGTGCAACCGGAAATTTGGAAGGACGCATCCAAAAGTGAACATTATCGACGCTATCAATGCTAATCAATTATCTCGAGTCAAGATCTTTATCGTAACGCAATTACAAATAGAGTTTTCTCAGCTTATTGCTTGTCCAGACTAATGCGCATAAGATAATGGCTAAAATTAAAAAAAATTCTAGAGCAGTAATCGACAAAAGGAAAAAATTGCTACTGTGTCCTGGTCTCAAATGCTTACAAGTAGAAATAGCAACCCCACGAACTGCCTGATCCCAGAACATTCGGTGTTACACCCCTATAAAGTCCACGCACTCCTTCCGTTTTAATGATCTGTTTGACTGCATTCACCAGACCATTGTACTGCGGTGCTGCTCTCACTTGGCCATCGTTCACTGTAAAAGATAAAAGTTTTATTGAGCACCGCAACTCCAACGTTGCTTTTTGTCAGCTCTCTTGAAAGATTGTGCAATACTATCCCGTTACTTTTGACATTTTATTGATAAAGAAGAAAAGCACGTGATTGTTGTTTGTTACAGTATTTTCTCTGCGCTCATGTGATACTCGGCTCTTGCTTTTAAATGACGGTTGATAATACACTATTTTGTGATAAACAAACGGTCAATTGTTACGCTCGATAACAGTTCAACTTGTGTGCACGATCGATGTTGCACACGTAAACTTTCGTATCGAGTACCGCGGTGAATGTTTCGTGATTAGTTTCGTATCGCATCTCGTTCGCTAGAAAGCAACAGCATCGATTTACTGCGCGTTTCGCATTTGTCGAGAAACTCTCTTCTTCATTCTATTTATATCTACGAAAAGAGAGACTTACAAAACGAATAAATCGATAAACAAAAAACGAATAAATCTCTAAAACGTGCTTCCATACATTTTGAACTTATAGTCTCAATTCTTTACAAACAGAAATTTCAAATAAAAGATGTAGCAAAGAATATAAGATCTATTTTTAAAACTTGATATATAAAAAAATATGAACTACAGACATTTTGTAAATATTATCTCTCTGAAAAGCTACATAAGGTATACAACTGCGTTTTGGACTCTTCTGAAATTAATGGGAAATGTTTATGCAAAAAATATTCATTGTATTTAAAATGCGCGGGGCATCAGTAATGGTTGCGCAATGTTGTTCAAAAACGGCAATCACGATTGTAAGACAGGTCACGGCGAAAAGAGGCTGGGTGTTACTCATCATCCACCGCCGTGCAATCTACTTTCGCTTTCGTGAATAACAGTAATTTTACATGATCACAGAGCTATCCCGTATATCTATGTGTACGAAAAAACACGTTTCCGAATCTTCATTTATTCACTACTTTCTATCGCACCAAATTCCCGCATTAATTTGCACTCGATTATTTCGAAGACAAAATTGTGTAAAAGTTATACAAATTTATAAACGTTTATATAAATGTTTACTTTTATATAAATGTTTACGTTTATAAAATTTTATTCGACAATTCTATTGTCTAAAAGTACGAGATTTCAAGTTGACTGATCAAATTTTGGTCGACTGCGCGACGACACGATTTAATAACGATCATGTCACGTGCAACTGACGTAACTCACAGAATTCTCGTGGCTTCGGTGAACTTGGTGAATAGCCAGTGAATATTTCCCCGTTAAAAATACAACATACCAAACACTAGTTGTTCGCAACAAATACTTCGTTCGTCTTTATTTCGCGTGACAAGTTTATCAATAAACTCGTACGTGCAACGGAGTCATTAAATAAAAAAATAGAAAATTAAAATAGGTTAAAAAAAAACCTTGTTGTTCTCAATGCTGCTTTTCTGTTCTTCCGCTTGTTTTCGATACTGCTTATTTTACTTCGATGTCGAAATGCAAAGCAATGACGTAAACAGACTTTCAAATATATACACCTACATGGCAAATAAATTGAAGAGATAAATTGAACTTGCGTAAATTATTTGCGATTAAATGAAAAGGAAAAATTACTTATTTCAACTTCCACATACAAGCAAGTTCTACATATATGTACAACCGATCATCCACTCCGCAAAAAAGCATGATGAATAAACAGTAGCCGATTGAATTTCAAGGAAGTGTGAAATTATTCAAAGTTGCAACAATCGTTTGATTTCATGTATACGCTACGTAAAACCGATAACTGTATTGTTATGGAAATTTTCTAAAACATCTGTGGATTATGCGGAGGATGCTGTGCTGTATATATGCGTTCTAATATTTCACCCGCTTCCGCGAACTCATTTATATTATGTATATGAGAATATTTGCTTGTGTAACCTGACTGTCAATGAGAACCACACAGAAGACATTACACATTGGACAAAGTCCAACGTAAGAGACTGTTTAAACCACAAGGAAAAATGACAGAAAACATATGTATTACGAAAACATCTTTGACCAAACGGTTTTAAATCACTTTAAAATTGTTTTTAAAATTATAGTTGTCAAAACAATTATCTTCGTTGTGTAATATTTAACGGCAAGAAAACTAATGGAGTTTATCTGAAACTACTTGTGTGTTTTGTCCAAATGATAATAAAATATCTTTAAAAATATCGGAAAATACAAATAATTATTAATAATTATTACTTTATTTTTAACATTTTATTTTTCCCGCAAATAAGCAAAAATTTATATTAGTCTCAGATTCTTGATAATATACTGTAAAAATGATAAACGATATATGTAGATCTGCACGTACGATTATCAGCAAAACTTATCGATGATAATTGCATATATATTATTGTATTTCTAGAAATTACGTCAGTGTAATTAAAATTGCAACTCTGTGTGTGTGTGTGTGTGTGTGTGTGTGCGCGCGCGCGCGCGCGTGTGTGTATGTGTGTGTGTCTATTATATAAAGCATGGAATAAAACAATTTCAATTTAATAGTTGCACAGCGTGCATCATGTCTCAACGACAGACAAAATTACAAAATGATACACACTATAAAACGTCGCATATGACAATTATGTAATCATCACGTCGTCTATCACGTGCGATTACAGCAAAAGACATTGTACCGACCGTCTATGGCTCTGATAAAAACCAAACGTCTATATACAGTTTGGTTTTTATCAGAGCCACAGTGACTGTGAATCGCGCGCACACGCACGAAAAAGAAAAAACAGCTTAGCGTTCTTTAAACTTCGAGATAAATCTAATACGTCGTAATTTCCGAAATTCTCGATGATTCGTATTCAGACACTTTGTTCATTTCTTTTTTTCTTTGATCATTTACATTTCTTTTGTTCAGCTCGCTCCTATCAATTTTTTACCTTTGTGTGACAATAATGCGCGTTGTCGAAATACGACGTATACTGATGACAATCAATGGAAGATTTCGTCAGAAAAGTTTAACGGTCAAGGTTGATGCGTAATCGGAATATGAACAATATTTGGTATTTATTAAATCTTATGATATTTAACGTTAAAAGTGTCACTCTTACGATACTTTTAACGTTAAATATCAAAGTTTAGCAGTTACTTTCTACTATATGCAAGTATACGATGAGATTCTCTGCTGGTATATAGAGTGCGTAATCTTTTCATGTCACAATATCCCTTTTTTTGCACCGTAATGCATAGTTGACCCAGCTACTCACTCTTTTGTGTCTTTCGTCTCAGCGAGATGACATTTTTCTTTATTCTAAAATGGATAATTAAACTTAAATGACGTGGAATTATTTCAATAATAACAATAATACGATCAAAAGCATAATGGAACATTTTTTGTTCAATTTCTTCAAATCAATTAATATTCATTATTTAATGAATATTGACGTAAGAAAACGTGATGAAACTCTTGTGCAAGAGCGCAGAAGTGGAATTTGACTTTATGACTAGTAGTCATAAACGTGTTGCTTTTCCGTTTGACTTAATTGCACTCGGATATTTCGGAATTAACACAAAAGTGCTATCAGTACTCAAAAACTTATTTCGCATGTTATATCACAGCGATTAGATATCTTGAGTATTACATTCGGAAACACATTTTGTCTGTTTCGAAACATCACTCAAGTATAAGACCAAAAAAAATAAATAATGTAAATCCTTGCGTTTTGCAGAATCATTTATCATACATAAGGCTATCGCTAGCAACATTTTCCTCATTCTCCGTCCGGTTTCAGGGCGATAACGCTCTAATAAGTTTTAAAAATACAAATTTCTCTAAAAAAGCAGGAATACAGTTTATTTTTTAGTATATGTAGTTTGTTTCGAACAAGTCTCTTAGTCTAAATTTTTGTTGCGATAATTCAGATAATCGAAAAAACAAGCACAATTATCTTAAACAAGCTTGCGCCACGCAAATTATCGCGACGTCTCGTATCACGAATACTGTTGACTTCGACCGCGGAAATTATTGTTCTCTATCAAATATCGATTCTGCAAACATAAACACAGTGAATCATACGAAGACTCTTGGTTGTTCACAGAGTGATTCTTATGTTTCCGATGATTCCATCGTGTATTGACCTCGACGATACGACGACAACACGTGTTGGCGATCGAGAATTGTCGAAAAATTTTGATATTTTTGAAAACGTTTTTGATATTTTTTCTATAGCGTATAGCATTATTTTTTTGCGAATAAAATGCTTTTCTCGAGATTAAACGGAGACATTAAAATTTAAATAATAACAACGGATTTATCATGCAAGCAGAAATATCGGAAAAAAATGTGTGCAATAACCCTTCATCCCGTAATCTCGAACACTATGTGTTCTAGTTTTTTGCTGACGAGATAAATTGTATACATCTGTTTCATTTACAATCGTTACTCTCGGCGAAAGTCCATCTATTGCAACAATCTTGACGAGTAATATAATGTATAAATGTAATTTATCTCTAATAAAAATTCTGTTGTGAAATATATTTGCTTATAATTGGGGTAAAAAAAGTTTAATTTTTACACTTTTACACACACGCATATGTGTTTTCAAAATATTTTGAATTGCTAATTTGCGAAATTCAGTTGTTTTCTTTTAATTTACTTGTTTTTGGTTAGAGTTTGTGTATTATTCTCAATAAGGAAATGTTTATCAAGAAAATTACAATAACTCAACTAACGAGAGAAATTTACTTAACATCAACTAACATCAGAAATTTTATAATTCATCAATTCTTGCAGTGTTTAATTTATCTATAAAATAAATTTATCGATAAAAATTCTGTATTTATTCATCGAGAAATAATTTGTCTGTTATTATATTCCCGTATTAGCATCACATATTGTACAGATTAACAGCAGAACTGCGCCTAGTCTATTCTAGCGCTGCTGTTTCACTTTCGTCTTATCGATTTTCTTTCCATCCCGAGTATAAATGTAGACAGAATTTATATGGCACAGTACGCATTATACAGCATAAACAGCAATGTGAGATTTTTTTTTTTTTTTTATCGAAGCCGTGTTTATTTTTGTGCATTCTTGAAAGCCAATACACCGCATCGCTTAAAATCGCATTATCTATAATCTACACGAAAGCGTACAAATGTCATGTATAAAATAATTAAAAGACATTCAAAAACACAACCTATCAATATTATATTTTAATCAAAGATAATGTAATGTGTTTCAGTTAACAAAACTACTCGTGCAAGGAGTTGAAAACACGTAAAAAAAAAAAAACAGAAACGAAAAAAATATCTGAAAAAAATATCATAACGTATTGTATAACAATAACTGTGATTGTTTTGCATGTTTTGTCTTTCCGATCTCTGTTTAAAACTCTTGAAGGCTCGAATTTACTCAATTATTATTAAAGAAACAGTAGGCCCAAACTTTGTCAATGCAAAATGCAGCAATCTTTGGCGCCATGCAAAATGTACCACGTGTTTCACGGACGCGAGGCGGCCGATGCAAGAGCCGCCATTTTTGCGAAACGTGACTCACCTGCGAACCGGATCTTGATGAGGTCCAGCGGGTGCAACATCAGAGTCGAGACGACGCCGCCGGATATACCTGCGACGAAGTGCTCGTACTTGAAATTGCTGAGGACCTTGAGCTGGCGGAAACCGCCCGGCGTGTTGTTACCCTTGATCGCTGACATGTTCGTTACCGAACCGTCGCAGGCGTTTGTGATCGGCTCCACATCCGAGCCAGCGCTAGCAGCGATACGTGCTTCCACTCTGCGGCATATCTCTTGGTCAACGGGAGGCACTGTCGCCGGGATCTCGTAGCGTCACTTGTCCCCGAAATCGTCTGAAAGAAATGCGTCCCACGCGGTCTCCTCTTGTTCGGGATCACCGTCTTTTGCACGCTTGCTGGCCACGATTGATTACGCAATCACGATCGATCGCTCTGTACCACATACGCCGAATGTTACCGCCATACTGCTTGCAGAGCAGCTGTGAGCGGCGCTGCCAGCCTGAACCCGCACGTTTTGCGCGCGTGCGCTAGCAGACGACTCCGATTTGTCTGCCGCGCATATCCGAATGACGTCTGAACAGGTGAGCAACCTACGCCGCGTTCTTCACTGTCAGTACTAAAACTCTATACTTCACGTCATATGTGCTATAGATTTTCAGTACTGGCAGTGAATATTGGAACGGAACCTTAATGTGTTGCGGTAGGTTGCCTTTCGATACTCAACCTTGACAAGCGCCTGAGAGATAGGCAACTCAATGTGCTCTTGTGTGCAGTAAGTTGCCTATCTCTCACGCGAAACTTAGACATCGAATTGCAGAGAACCGGTCATCGAAGATATCATGTTTGATGACAAAAAATACTCCTCTCTATCTCTTCTATTATTTCAAAAAAAAAACAATCTGTATTTATTTCAAAATTATTCTTGAATAATTTGTTGAAAGTTTTATTCTTGAGTATTTTGAATATATTTCTTTTAGAAGTGTAAATTTTTCACACATGATTATTTGAATTGAAATTTTTCAATTTGTGAATTCATATGGATGTTAGATTTACATATGAGAATACCGATTTTGCCTCTCTGCAGCGCATCGGCTCTTACTACCAGTTAAATTTCGCGGTTAGTTTTAAACTATATGAGTCTTGATTAAATCTTTGTTAATTTATTTAATATATTTTATATATTTTGTTTATTAAATCTGACGAAGAATTAACAAACTACGGGGTTTTTTTTAAGGAAAGAGATAAAAGCAATCGAGGTTTCTTGCTGTCTTATCAGTTTGTTCGAGATAACCGACATGGTTTGTATCTATAATCGCTAATAAGCGATGGGCAGTGCGAATTGCTTGATAAAAAATTTTTTTCCTGCCACGACCACAAATATATCAGGTAATCTCTGACCTCTCTACAGTTCGCAGACAGGTATCGAAGTACACGCGCGATTTCCGCTAGCAAAAATCATCACTGACGAATTCTATTAAAGAAGAGCCAGTAAGTAAAAGTTCTAACAAACAAATTCTAAGAAATTGTGTGCTTTTTAGATTAGTAGTTTCTTCTTTTTTTTATAATCTGATTAGTTTCTAATTAATATTTTTGTAAAATGTTTTTACATTACTGGCGAATAGAGAAAGTCTGGGTTCAACTCCTGGCCAAGATTTTGCTTTTACGCAAGTTTTTACGCACGGTTTTTTAAATTTTACAAAAGAAAAAAGTTGTTTTTATATACGATATGCAAGTTAAGCATTCGATACAAATTTGAATTCGATACGAATTGAATTTACTTCAAATATTAATTTACATGTTAAAAAATATTTTGCAGATTTACACGTCAGCATTTTTTTTCTTACTGGTCTTATTATTAGAACTACGTAAGAGAAATATCTCTCATATAATTTTTATATTTATGTAGAGAGACGAAAAAAGATTATTGAACCCGTATACTTGCTATCTATTTTGTTGCGTGCAATAAAACTTTGTTGCATAAATATTCAACATTTACGTGAATTTACAGCATGTTCCGCGTGCACGGTTTCTCATACATATAAAGAACCATTGCAAGATCAAGGATACATCAGTCAGACTGTATCTAAATAGTATGAATTGACAGAGCAAGCAACATCTCGCGAAGAACGCATTTGATTGATGTTAGTGCGAATAAAATGAATATACAATAAAGTGCGCGTGTCGCTCGTAAGAATGTATGAAACGAGAAAAACAACAATCGGCTAATTGGAAAATTCACTTGTTTCTAAAACTACGTGCATCGCCTATCTGGAAGTCTGTTCGACAAAATGGTAAGAAATCTATAATTAATCTACACAACTACAGTACACATAACTTTCTCTTTTAAGTAAGTTCTCATCAACTGGTCTATGTAAACTAGTTCTTTGAAGTTTATTCGTATACTACTATCTTATCTCTGAAACATTCATATCCGTCATTGAATCTCTTCGTTGATAACAGATTTTCTATATCTAGATATTTTTATACTTCAAAGAAATAATATATATTTTTTGTTTTTTTTTTTTTATTTTTTTTATTTTTCGTTCTTTGAAACAATATAAGATATAAGTTATTAATAAAATCTATGAGAAAAACGCTAAGTCGCTTCTACTCACAATCATTAAAGCACTTTACGTAATGCGACACGCGTTGACTTCCTCTCGATTTCAAATGTGGCCAATAATCATCAATAATTCTATTGGCAATTGAAGACTGCTGCTATCCGATTGAAGAAACGTAAACCAATGGTACCAGTTGAGTTTACATCATTCAATGCAATAAAAACAACGACTATCGATGCCATTTATCAGCCACACCTATGATCTGCAGATCAATTTGCAAATTTATGCGTGAAACATAATCGTATTTCCCATTAAGATCTGTGGCAACTGATAGTCGAAACAAAAATCTCTTGGAATAACGCGAAGACAGTAACGTTATTGTTCAACTACAGCTGATGTTGTAGAGAAAATGATCGCAATCGTAGTTAACAATCGCGACCTTTATTCGAGGTGTAAATTCTTTTTGCATGTGCGCACCGCGATGATTATTATCACCTCCTAGTTCAGTCGTTTATCTTTAGTCCCGTGTCGTGTATTCTTGTAACTCTCGCGCTTCGAAAACTTCCGCAAGTTCTGTGGCGAAAAAATCGAAAATGTGATGTGGAGTTGTTTGAGCAAAAGAATTTTTCCGTGCGCGACGCGAGAAAACACCGAATACTTGTGTCTGCTGGTGAGTAAACTCGCGCGAAAATCCATCAATCAGAATTATTGACAACAAAACTTTTTATTATAACTTGTTATTATAAAATAAATAGACATTCAAATGTGTATAAATATTCTAAAACAAAACGTTTTTTTTCCTAAAACTGATAAATGCTATCATATGTGATTTCGTGATACGTTTCGTTTTTCTTAGCACAAATAAGAAACTAACTGGAACATAGATCAGTCTAGACTCATTGCCATTGTCATCATATTGTCATACTCGTTTTTGTAAATAATTTTGCTGCCGGTTGCCGGCGAGGACGAGGGAGAACGGCCACCGTATTTGATGTCTTCCAGTGGAATACCCAAGGCCAAGGCGATCCTGTCTCTCACGTAACTATAAGCGCCTTGATTCTTGTGCTCTTCTTGCAGCCACATGATCTGCATGTGTATAACATTTAAATAGAAAAACTGTCAAGCATTTAGCGGAAATTTTCTCAGGTAGAAAAAAAAAATATATATATGTTTGTTAATTCGCGACATACATAATTTACGTGGAAAACTTCTCACTTTTGCACGCGGATATTTCATCATTTCCTGCGCGAGGTGATGATACGGAAAAGGGCAGAGCTGCTCGATTCTGACGATTGCTATCTTATCTTGTAAGTGCTTTTCTTCCCGCTCGGCGAACAAGTCGTAATACACCTTTCCGGTGCAAAGTAAAACCTTCTTCACTTTTCCGGGATTCGCCGTTTCGTCCGGTATAACGTACTGTATGGTCGTGCCCGGTCCTATCTCGTTAAAACTCGATATCACCATTGGGTGTCGTAGCAAAGACTTGGGGGCCATAACAATCTGAACGGCAAAGAATGTTTAAACATTTCTATTTTATATTTTCATATAGCGCACCTGTAGCGCTCTTATTTTCCATATTTTTATTTGAAGATAAAATATTCGAGTTACTTTATGTAGTAAAAACCTTAAAACTAGTACTATATTTCGAAACATATGTAATTGCATAACAACCTATAAACGCAGCGTTTGATGTCACTACATTGCTGTCAAGTTACGGCGAAAAGTGTAAAATACAGATAACAATGCGTTGAATACTCAATATAGTCGAGTATAAGTTAAATATATTCAACATAGTCGACCGAGCAATTTAGTCGCACAAGTGAACGCTGTCCGATAACATTTTATCGCGGTGAACATTTTTTTTTCGTGCAATGAATAGTCTCGAGACTCTCAAAATGACTACGAAGTGCGAAATAACAAACACGAAAAAGTCTTTGGTGACAAAAACTGACATCTCCAAAAGTATCGAGCTTAAGAGGTGGACGAAAACTCATACGAACCAGTGGTTTTCGGAACGGCATCAGTATTTGCCGGCGCAAAATGTGGAACAGAGTGGCGGGTATCGTGGGATAGCAGACGATCCAGTTTATGTCGAAAAGCTGCCGGGTCATGATCTGTTCGACGGTCTCGCCGGCAGGAGCGCCGGGCTCGGTTCCGAGCACGTGAGTACAATCGTCGTCGCACAGCTTAAGATATCGCTCCAATCTGGCGGACGAGTGTTCCGGTCCCTGGGCCTCCATACCATGCGGCAGCGACAGCACCAATCCCATCTGTCTGCCCCATTTCGTTTGTCCGGAGCTTAAATAGCAGTCTATAATGGCCTGAAAGTCGAGTCGCACACACTTCGTGACAAGATAATCGCAAAAAGTTAAAAAAAAGAAACACAGTAAAGAAGAATTGATTGATATCTAAAAAAATCCATTCAAAAAGACTTTAAGATAAGAACTAAAGACGCTTATTATCAAAAAATCGTTTCGCGAATAACTAAATAAAGAGTAAAGTTGCACCTGGCAGTTATTGGCGAAGTCGCCAAATTGACTTTCCCAAATTGTCAGGCTATTGTGATTGTACGTCGAATATCCAAGTTCGAAACCTTGAGAAAATAAGAATGTGCATCAATACGAACGGATTGCGTGGTAGTTAAGCAGCTGCAATCCGTCAAACTCACCGCATACACCGAATTCCGATAAGGACGAATTTGACACGGTGTATAAAGCTTGTTGCGGGAAAACATCACGCAGAACATTCTTGTAGGTTTTGTCCTTGAATTGATCGTGAACGATGTGCAGACGGTGAGTGAAAGTCCCTCGCTCGACGTCCTGCCCGGACAGTCTAACGTGATGACCATCCTTCAGCAGACTGAGGAAGGCCAGAGCTTCCCCCATCGCCCAGTCGAATTGCCGCGATTCCGTGAGTTTCATTCGCCTCTCCAGCGCTCTAAGATACTGCGAAATTTTATGATCTACATCTTTTTTCGGTTATAAAAAAAAACTATATCGCCGCGGAAAAACTCGAATAATTTATTATTTTATAATAAGGAAAATGTGTGTGTAAAATATAAAATAATATTAGAGTCTGTTAAGGAATCAAATGCAGACGATTGAAATTTCATGCTAACTTGAGCATGTGGTTCGATGTCCTTCGGAGGGATAGATACGCTAGTACATATCGTTTTGATAGTCGCCATATCGATACCAGTCGGCGGTATCTTATTTGTCGGGCTTTGATTCCAGAAAAACTCGGTCCAAACACTATCGTGCCAATCGCTCATTTGCATCGAACTGATGGTCTGCGCTGTTTTGAACTCGTCTTCGCAATAATTCAAATACTTATCAATTTGCTGCAAAGATTGTACAAAATTGCGCGTGATTACAGAAGTAAAAAAATGTCATACACAAGCGATGATCGTTATTTTAAACCTCTTTCACGAAAGCTTCCGTTATCACTCCTTCCTTGACAAGTTTCTCGGTGTAGATAGTGAGAACATTGGGATGAACTCTTATACGTTTGTACATGAGCGGTTGAGTCAACATCGGCTCATCCATTTCGTTGTGTCCGCTTCTACGATAGCCGACGATATCCAAGACTACATCGTTGTGAAAAGTAGCGCTGCGAAATGCGCAACTCTTTTTTTTTTAGTAGTATTTTTAATTATACAATGTAACTGCAATTTTTCCACACGCGTCTAGCATTTTATCGTAAAAGATATCCATAACTTCTGCAGAAATATGTATATCGCTATTTCTTAGAAAAAAAAAAATTTAATAGAAACAGTGCGCTATAGCAATTTTAATTAATTAATTTCCACGTATGTTCAATATTATATTGAAACTGTTTTCTGATTTCAAGTTAATTTTCGTCGAAATAAACCCGGTATTAAAAAAGTTCAGTAATCTTTCAGTGATAAGATAAACTGCCGAGACCGCACGTGCTATTTATCTCGCAATTTACCGATACTCGGAGGCCACCTTGCTGCAATAAGTCACTAAATCGGGATCGTCGGCATGTATGTGAAAAATAGGAGCGTTAACAACGCGCGCCACGTCGGTACAATGTGGACTGGATCGCGAATACCTGGGATCCGTTGTGAAACCAATCTGAAAATATTATTACATACGTCCGAGGAAAGAAATTATCTCTAGTCTGGACGTTCGTCTGCTAAAATCATGCGAATTAACATATTTTGAATATTGAACTAAACTAATGTATAAATATCGATAGAAAAAAAATTGTTTCTTGAAAACCAATTAAATTCTACTTGATTGTTAATCACGAAATGCATCACGCCGCTCGTTGTGTACTCCGGCAGATTAGTCAGGTGCATCGTTTCGTAAACCACACCTTGTCCGGAAAAAGAAGCGTCACCGTGAACTAGTACAGCTACCGATTTTTTACCGTCTAAACAAAAATCAATTTCAACTTGAAGCAATTTGTTATTGTCTATATTAAGAGATCGCACATCTTCGAATTAGCGTCGACACGTACGTTTGGTGTCATTTTTCTCGACTTGCTCGGCGCGAACGCGACCGCAGATAATCGGATTGATTGCCTCCAAATGGGAAGCGTTCGCCATGATAGAAACGGTTATTTTCTTCTTAGTTCTTTAAATTGATTTAAAATTGGGTAATAATCATTTAGTACGAATAGAAAAATATCAAGAATTCGTAGAACAGGAAATTAACCTTTCTAATAATTTTTGTACAAACGTGCCGAGGTGATATTTTACATCACCGGAACCGAATCCTTCTAGGGGAATCGGATTAAACTGTACCAATAATTGACTTAGTGGTTTCGAGCAGATGTTCACCAAAGTATTAAGACGACCGCGATGCGCCATGCCAATAACTACAGTTTCGACACCTAAAACACATACGTTGTTTGCGCGAATCTTATTATATCTTGATTGTTTTATTTTGAAATGCAAAGTATGAAATATTATTTGACACATATATATTTTTCGGAAATTTCTTACTGCATTTATAAGCGTTAGAGACCGATCGATGGTTTAATTGAAAGATCACTCGTTACCATTTTCCGCCGATGTCTCTATACACTCTGCTATCGCGGGGATGAAAGATTCGCAACCCTCTAATCCGAATCTCTTCTCCGTAGGGTATTTCTTTGCCAGGAAACCTTCGAAAGTAACGGCCCTCATGATATTCATCCAAATCCATTTCCGGTGCTCGGTGGGCAATTCCCAAGCGCCTGGTCTTTCAAATTTGTTTCGCAACCAATCTAACTGATAAAAAAAAAACATTCCATCTTTGTAGTTCTCATAATTTCGCGTTTTTTAAAAATATTTTTGTATCAGTTGCGGAATCGTAGATTAGCTGCAATATTTTAAACCTTTATTTTCAATAAACTCTCAATTTGTTATTTTGTTTGTGATCAAATAGGTTTTATCTATTTTCTAATATAAATTTATAATCGATTAGAAACATTTTCTGTGAGAGAAACCGAACGATCACAGACACGTGCATACCACACTGGGGTCATGAATGTACGTGTACTCAAGACCCAAATGGCCACAATAAACTTTGTTGAGTCTCAATATTATTTCTCGAAGCAGTAGCTTTTTCTTGTTTCCACCGATAACCGTGAGAGACCCGAGAGGAAATTCCCTGTTCATGTCCGCCTCGGTCAAGCCCTTGAGATGCTCTCGTATCACAATCGAGGGCGGCAAATTCGACGTGCCTTGCAGCTTCTTCGACTCCGGATTCTGTATTCCCAGCGGATCAGTGTCAGCTATCAAATGGCCGCGTGTCTTGCATGTGGAAACAGATAACGTCAATACATAAACGAGTGTAACAAAATAAAAATAAAATTGAAGGATGCACACCTGATAAGCTCTGATCGCGGCGTTGACATTGAGAGCACCGATTACGAAATCGTCACCTTGCATCTGACTGTCCGATCTCATTCGCACT
Organism: Pseudomyrmex flavicornis; assembly: GCA_014825475.1. Taxonomy (NCBI): domain Eukaryota; kingdom Metazoa; phylum Arthropoda; class Insecta; order Hymenoptera; family Formicidae; genus Pseudomyrmex; species Pseudomyrmex flavicornis. The sequence goes on along the minus strand of QVNW01001308.1, from coordinate 6,423 downwards.
GACTCTTTTGAAAACAGCGATCCTATTAATTTTAGCACGGATGCCAATATTGAATATCAATCGAGATCTACAGTGACTGCGGAATTGATCGGGTAAATCAAACTCACTGTTTGATTGAGTTTCATTTAAGTGCGAGATCATTAAATTCAAGGACGAACTGGCACAGACCGAGGAGTTGGGTTTCACATTTTTCGATTTAGTATCCTTCGAGAACGATGTCGGATTGACGTTCGAATGAATCAACTTGAAATACGAGTCCCACGAGAAACTTACGGAATTCGGATCTTTCATCCATGCTTTGTACATGTATTCCAAATATTGACTGTTAGTCATGCTAAGCACGTTATCTTTCTTATTGTCGTCGTTCTGTTTCCAACGCGCTGGGTTCTTGAGAAAGAACCTTGTGCTTAATTTGCACATGAAACTTTTCCAGTGCGGATAATGTATAAATTGTCGATGTGAACACAACGTGATAAAATGCGCCTTCTTGTAAAATTGTGATCGCAACATTGTTTCATTTGTTGTCGCACAATTAAAAAGTACTAGAAATTCATCACTATAAAAAAATAAGACGCAGATCAAACAATGAATTTGTGTGACATCACGTCATCGTCAAATTTTTGATCGCTGATAACCTTTACAATTTTTATCAAAAATGACCGTAGTGAGGCACGTTAAAAACTTAGATAAAAAAAAAGAATAGTTGTAGCTTAATTCGTGATTGACGAGATTTTTGTTTCGAGTGAAAATCAGACTTAAAATCAGACAAAATGTTTAAAAACAATTAATAATAGATAATTTAATTGGCGCCGAGATTCTATCGCGTCTCTCTTGATAATGTTATATTAAAAAATACTAATATATACGTTGTGAGTACAAAAGTGTATTTATTTACTTACAGGGTGGTACAACCTCACGTGATAGCAATTACAGAATCGTGAAAATTAAGCCTGAGAATAATCTATCGGAAACACAGTTCAGTAGCAATCGAATCATATCACATAAGGTATCTTGTGCATTTTGTCAATTTAAAATAAAGCTCAGTTTATAGAGTGTTAAATTATTGATATTTATTATCCCAACCATAAAATCTCAACTTACGTTCTTGTTTATAATTTACAGTACACATTATGGAATTTTATTCCAAAGAACCTCTTCGAGCAGTTCCGGCGAGTAGCAAATTTTTATTTTCTGCTGACCTCAATAGTTGCGTTATTGATAGAGTCGCCCATTTCGTCTCTAACTAGTATCTTGCCCTTATCGTTCGTAATCTTGGTAACCGCGTGTAAAAATGGATACGAAGATTATCTACGCTACAAAACGGATCAACGAGATAATCGAAGATATGTTACCGTCATCCGCAATAAATGTACGCAGGTCCGTTGCCCGCTTATCACATTTTATATATATCTCTTTTATATATACACATTTTTTATAGTATTTCAAGTAAATTTAGGTAAATCTTCCAATGTGTAATTTAAAAACTAATGTTACAACATTTAGAATTATTGATAAATTTATTTTTTTCCTCCTTCTGCTTTGTTATAAATAAAATATGTGAAATTTACAGAAAATATATTGTGAACAAATAGTGGTAGGCGATCTCGTAAAAATCCATCGAGAAGAAGATGTGCCATGTGATATAGTTCTTCTTTATAGCGAATCTCCAGGATGTTGTTACGTCACGACATCCAATCTCGATGGTGAAACAAATCTAAAAGTAATTTTTTAATTCTGTTCAAAAAGGAAAAATCCCTTTTTTTTTTTATTTGTAATACAATAAAACTACTCTTTATATGTTATAATTTGTAAATATATGTGTTTAGACGTTACTTGTCCCAAAAGTAGTCTCAAACATGCCGCTTGAAAATATCGTAGCTATGAAAGCGAAGATTACATGCGAAAACCCGCAGCCTAATCTTTACGACTTTCACGGCAAACTCGAAATTAACAATAGTGGCGAAACAATCAGCGGACACTTGACAATAGAGAATCTGTTGCTTCGGGGCTCGAGACTGAAAGACACCGAGTATGTGGTCGGTTGCGTAATTTACACCGGTCAAGACACGAAGCTGTCGCTCAATTCGAAGATAGTCAGCAATAAATTCTCAATCGCAGAGAAGTAATTAAAATTGTATTTTACATTTGAAAAGCTAATATCACGCATTCTTCGCTTTCGTTATAAGTTTGTCTGCATTTTTCCTACAAATTATCATTCTCAAAAAATCTTGTAATTATATTGACCTTTCTTTGAAAGTATTTAATTTTTCACTTATTGTTAGTAAATTACTTCTTTAGGTTTAAAACTCACTTGTAAATTATTATTTGCAGATCTATCAATAAGTATCTTATTGTGTATATCGTGATACTGTTTTCTGAAGTGATTATATCTACTATATTGAAGCTGTACTTCGATTTATTCGATATGTGGGACAGTTATTTGGGTCCGCGACCTAAAATCAACATTTTGTCGTTCTTTAGTGATTGTCTAAGTTTTTGTATCCTATTTAATTATATTGTGCCGATATCACTGTACGTTACCGTCGGTAAGATTATTTTTATTCACACGCAACTACATTTTCTCATTTGATACGAAATTATACGTGAGAAATAGCGCGCACGTCTCTTCAGAATTGCAGAAGTTCCTCGGCTCCTTCTTCTTCGGCTGGGACTTAGACATGTACGACGCGGCGAACGATCAACCAGCGCTCGCCAACACGTCGGATTTGAACGAGGAACTCGGCCAAGTTCAGTATTTGTTTACCGATAAGACCGGGACGCTGACTGAAAATCTGATGGTGTTCAGGCGCTGCTCGATCGACGGGACTGTGTACATGGAAAAAGACTGCGACGGGAATCTTTATAAACTGCCGCCGAACGGAAACGAGGAAGAGGCCGTCAAACTGACGTCCTGGCAGGTAAAAAACTATGAGTTTTGCAAATAAAAATTAATGTTTTTTATTAATACAGAAAATAACGGTGTTGAATTTTAATTATCGTCAAAACATAATTTTTATATTATTGCAATTTACGTAGAAGGAGATTTGGCATTTCTTGATAAGCATCTCGTTGTGCCATGTAGTCCAAATAGCGCCACCGAGCCACCGTCCCGAAATCGTAGCCTTGCGCACGTCGTTTCGCGAGAGCTTCAGATTGAAGAAGATCACAAGAGTCAACAGTTCGCTGATGATGCATCCGGATTTACCGGAATATCAGGTAAAAATAGTACCTCACGTCCAAACATCGAATTTGCAACAAAGTATTTTTTTTTTTTTTTTTTTATCGCACGTTAATGACACTTGTCTACAACGAGAAGTCATATGAAGAAATGTAAATATATAACATATGGCAGGCAGCATCGGCAGATGAGAAGGCGTTGGTAGAGGCGAGCGCCAGATGCGGTGTTGTTTTCCAAAAGAATTCTAACGAGGAGATGAAAATTCAAATCAACAAGAGCGAGCTGACTTTCAAGAAGTTGAATATATTAGAGTTCAGCTCTGGTAGGCGAAATACAAAAAACTAAACTAAGTGGAAAATATTGATTAAATTATTGAAAATAAATTAAATATAGCTAATATAGCTATATTTAATTAATATTAGCTAAATATAGCTAATATTATGCATTTTGAAACACAGATCGAAAGAGAATGTCGGTAATAGTAAAAGACTCGGAGGGTGACATCTGGCTGTATTGCAAAGGCGCAGATTCGTCTGTTATTCCGCTGATCGTTGAAGGAAAGATTCAAGAAGTTAAAGCTCATGTTGCCGACTTCTCTATGGTTTGTTATCTTATGGATAATTACATTTAGCATAAAGTTGATTCATTCTACGATGCAAACTTATTCTGACACATTGTAAATGTTTTTTCTTTTTTTTTTTTTTCTTAGAGAGGTTTGCGAACTCTCGTGATAGCGTACAAAAAGATGAACCAGTCCAAGTATGAAGAATTGTTGCAAAACATCGAGCAGGCTAGGCAGATAATCAGCGCTGAGAGAGCTCAGCACGTGATGCGCGCTTACAATCTCATGGAAAGCGGACTCACCTTGCTCGGAATAACCGCTGTGGAAGATCGTCTGCAGGACAACGTACAGGAAACGTTGGAATGCTTGCGAGTCGCCGGTATCAAAGTTAGTTTCTGTCATATTATCGTTCCGTTGAATTATCAAAAAGAAAATCTTGTGTAATCGATCAAGATATGTATACACGCAACTTCATATAAATTTAGATATGGATGCTCACCGGAGACAAAGCAGAGACCGCGGAGAACATTGCGTTTCACTGCGGCCACTTCAAACCGGGTACCGAAGTCCTGAGACTGATGAACGAAACTTCGGTGCAATGCTGCTACGCTACACTTATGTCCTTCGAGTGAGTGTAACTTATGAAAAGGAAAGTCACATTTATAAATTATACTATATTAGTCCTGTTTTGCAGACGAAAGATGAAACTGGAACCTTACAAGCAGTACGGACTGATAATAGATGGTACGAGCTTGCATGCGGTGATAAACGATAAGTGCCGAAACTTATTCAAATCCGTCGGAATGGCTTGCGAAGCGGTCGTTTGTTGCAGACTGACGCCTTTGCAAAAGAGAAATGTTAGAGTCATACAATAATTCTTTTTTTTTTTTTAATAAGATCAGGTCAATCAGAATAAATTTCGAAAAATTACGTAACAATTGCATTTATCTGTACAGATTGTACGTTTGATAAAGACATCCCGGAGTCGTCCGCGCACAGCAGCCATTGGCGACGGTGGTAACGATGTCTCGATGATACAAGAAGCGCACGTAGGTATCGGAATATTGGGAAAAGAGGGTCGCCAGGCGTCGATAGCCGCCGACTTCGCCTTTACAAAATTTATGTATCTAAAGAAAGCGCTGCTGGTGCACGGACACTGGTATTATCTGCGTATCAGTACTCTAATGCAATATTTCTTCTACAAAAACGTTGTGTTCATAACGCCGCAGATATTATACGGCTTACACAATGGTTTTTCCACACAGGTAAAAGTAATTGAATGCAATATAAAATAAATTATAAAATAGACATAAAAAATATACTATTAAATTTGAAGAATAGTGTGTGTTAGTAAAAATTAATTTTTAAAAATATTTGGCTAATTAAAAAAAATTGTATTATAACACAATTTTTAAAAGTAAATTAAAACTAAATTATTAATTAATAAAGAATCTTTAGGACTCTTTAAGTTTGTAACTAATAAATATATTATAAATACGGTAAATAAGAGCCGTTCGCGAGATGTTGTGCGGATATATACATACGTGTATATACAGCGTGGAAAAAAAGTACCGGAACACCTGAATATCTCAGAAAATATAAGTTTTACAGAAAACTGTTTCAGACAAAAAGTAGTATGGTTTAAAAAGATCCATTTACTGGTTGTATTACTGTGACCTTGGATTGCGCCGCCAAGATCAGATCACATCGAATTCTTTAAATAGAACTCTCTATTTTGTATTGCAGATTCTTATAGCCTAAGAGCTTTCCAAAACACTAAAATAACATTTATTTACATTAAGTAATCTATTGGCGTTATCATTCATTTCAAATGTTGCTTCATCCACAAAAACACTGGATCGGCGATTTTACGTTCAGACGTATACGTTATCATGGTAGAGATCAAAGTGATTCCTGGAAGTCATTTCAAGATCAAATAACTCGTTGACAAAACATATCGTAATAGATTGTTCATCGTGGCAACGTGGAAGATGACCCGAATGAAAATTGTAAGGGTCAGAATTGGCTATAGAGTGGTACTTTTGAACTTGACCTTAGGGTCGATTTTCAAGGTCATTCAAAGATTAACTAAAATTTTTAATGAGAATCCTTATTTTTATCTCTATTTTTTGTGTCAACGAGTTATTTGACCTTGAAATGACTTCTAGGAATCACTTTGACCTCTACCATGATAATGTATACGTCTGAACGTAAAATCGCAGATCCAGTGTTTTTGTAGATGAAGCAACATTCGAAATGAATGATAATGCCAAAGATAATGCTAATATCGGCGATACTCTAATATTCAACTCTTATAACTCAAAAAGTACTTAATGTAAATAAACGTTATTTTAGTGTTTTGGAAAGCTCTTGAGTTAGGCTATAAGAATCTGCAATACAAAATTCCATTTTAAAAAATCGATGTGACCTTGACCTGACTTTGGCGGCGCAATCCAAGGTAACAGTAATACAACCAATAAATAGATCTTTTTAAACTATACTACTTTTTTGTGTGAAACAGTTTTCTGTAAAACTTATATTTTCTGAGATATTCAGGTGTTCCGGTACTTTTTTCCACCTTGTATATATATGTGCATATATATATACAGGGTGACCAATGGGAATGTGTTGAAAGTAAATAGTTATTACTTCGTAACAAATAGGCCGAATAAAATGAATTAAA
>QVNW01001307.1:0-29916 GCA_014825475.1 Pseudomyrmex flavicornis | reverse complement strand
AACAAGTAACAATTATCACATATTACAATTTTTTAATTTTACGGCAATCTCAAAATATCAAGTTATATCTGCAATGTTTTATTTCTTGTTTAAACAACATTCATAAATAGTTGACGTAAAGCAATACTTGAGTTTCGTAAATAGCAAGCGTCAGCGAACTAATTTCTTAATTAAATTCAAGGTTCCGTAATCGAGTGTGTTGATTACGACGAATTGAAATGGCGCGTTAGCATGATTAGTTTAATAAAGCATCTGCTGTTTCTTCTCACGGTGTAAATGCGATTGAGTTGTATTCTAAATTTAATTTAGTTTTGCTTGCGTATGCATTTCTAACTTGGCAAACTGTCTCTACTTATTGAAAACGCACAATAACACGCTGTAAAATTGTGTATTTTGTGCAGAGAGTTTCAACTACAATGTGTACAGGTATTATGTGCTTACAAGTTGCCATGCGTTCTTTATATGAAAAATTTTTCAACTGAATTCATAATAGATTTAAAATTATGTTGAATAAATTTCTTTTCAAAGTCACAATTGAAGAACACTCTACAAAAATTTGAATCATTCTTTAAATTATTTGAATTCTTATTAAAAAATTGCAAAGAAAATTTCTATCCGATATCTTCTATGTCTCTTTTTTGTCTTTTCTTTCGCAGAATTTCGAGCTACTGTTCTATTATAGATTTCAAACTTTGTAGAAAATCAGCGTTGAAGTACGCAGGCGCTCTTTATTCCAAGTGGACTGATCCGGAACTTCACGTGTACACGAGAGTTAATCTCGACATTTTCTTTGCTTATTCCGGCATTAATCGTGCCAATCCGATTAAGCCGCCTACTGTTCCGTGTTAAATGAAATCAGATGAATATACTACTATATTCTGCTCCACTTGTGCTTTTGTCGAGCAACGACGCAGCGCGGGCGGCAGATTACGGTCGGTATTGTACCGCAACGTGAGCACGTGGCACAGACTAGCGACCCTTGTCATATTGATCGACCTGAATCCATGGCCCGGTCGGCGCGTCGCTTGCGCGTGTGTCAAGTTTCCTTAAAAGCGTCCGCGCGCCGCCTTTACGGCGTAGTCTCGCGTCCGCGTAGTCGCATCGCGTTACAAAAAGGATATTGTGCCGCATCGGTGTCCTCATTACGCACGTTTTACGGAAGTCTTACCACCGATAATGTCGACGGACTTGCGAACGCCGGGGTGTCCGAACTCGAGGAGGGTGTAGACGCAGAAGAAACATTGGTTTGCGTTCTGCAGTAAGGTCGACAATCGAATCTCCCAGAAATCGCAAGACGATACGAGGCATGTGACAGCGGGCAAGATAAGCAGGCTTTGCGTTTGAAACATCGCGTTCAGAAAAGAGGACACTAGTATCGCACAAAAGTTAATTCTTTCGATCCGTGCAAGAAGGAAACGTACGTGCGATTTTGTGGTTACGTCTATATAAGTGTATTACGCTTTATTGCCGCGTGGTTGCTATTCATGTATATAAAATGATAAATTTTCCGATTTTGCGTTTGATAGTCCGAACAATTATGTCGCGGAAACCAGAAATGACTACGGTAAATAACGTTTCGATTGAATTACTATTCATGTAAAAAGAGATCCTTGTGCGTGTAAAATAAAATAGTATATACATAAATTGGAATTCACTGAAGTTTAATTTGCACAGTCGAATTTCCGAAGAGAACGATTAAATAATCTTTTTGACAATTACTGTGAAAAATAATGTGAAATGTGTAATTATTTTTAGTGAGCAAAGTAGATCTATTAAAAGATTTATTTGTAAAGAAAAAAGAGATAATTTTTGGTTAAAATAAAAGAAGAAGTAACTAAATAGAAGGAGATAAACAATTCTTTTGTTTTTTTTCTATTTTTATAAATATTCATAAAATTTCGACCCAATTTTATGTATTTTTATATTGTTGTTTATCAATGCATTTTAACGATATACTTACAGACTATTAATTAACAGGCTTCATGCATTAATAACAAGTATTGATAAATAAGTATAGCTACTATCTGATAGGTCATAGGCCGATATAGCCCATTACAAACTTTTATAATACTGAACTTGAACTCTTATTTATGTTTTCTCATTGCGTTGTTAAGTAAATTGAACAGCCGCGTTATTGCAATTTTCAAACACGAATCAAACACGAATGCGTCATTCATAAATCCAGACAATGACATAAACAACTTCTATAAAAAAAAAGTTCTCTGTATACATTAAATAGAAATTAAAATAAAAAGCTGTCTGTATTTAACTATTATATTCAGTAATATTACACATACGTATTTTTATCGTTTTTAAACTTTATTTTCGATACTTGTACATGAATAAACATCAATTATTTACATTTGTTACGTAAATATATTCTTTTGTTATTTTTTTAATTACTTTTTTCTGACAATAAGAGAAATAGATACACGACAACGAAAAAAAAAACATTTTATCATCATATTTCTTGCGCGAAATTTGGAATCGCATCTTTATTCGCTGCTCTAAATTTAATTTGGAGATTGATTCGTGATTTCAGGGATCGCCTGAAATATACGACTGAATCAGCTCATGCTAATCGAGCGCTATTTGACGTCTCATCAGAAATGACACGAGGTTAAGACGAAGCGCGTAAAGAAGATCTCATCGTCGTCAGCATGTCGACGAATTATTTGATCGTGGGTGAGTGTACCTGCGTCTTCAACATGCTTTAAATCCTATCTTGATTCCGAAGATTTTATATTATATATCTCTCGAAACAAAGGATAGCATTGTCGGATTGAAAATTTTTTTACTTGCGCGTGTCTAACAAATTCAGTGTTTAGTTCCTTTGTGTGCCTGTGTGATTAGAGCAATCGATATAAAATGTGTTTTGCTTGAAACTCATTGAGACAAAAATATTACATAATCGATTTATATAAGGATGTTTACTTCTCTCCTTCTCTTTAGCGTTAAACTAACTTCCTCCCGAACGCAGAATTTAAGGAACCAAGTATGAATAATCGCGGTTGTGTGTACTTCGGTAAATCCAATGCAAATCCAATCTTATTTAAATCAGTAATCAGCTTGTTTACAAATTACTTTGTGAGCTTTGTTAAGAATCTAGATCGTAGGTGTTATTACATATTAGATCAATCAACACGCGTACGGCCGCTGGCTTCGTGCGTCTAGATGCGTGGACACGTACGTACGTAAGATCCTTGAAACATCCGCGTCTGATGAAATCTAGAGAGAAAATTCACGTCACGTATTCTTTGCCTTCAGAAATTGAAAAGTTACATTGAAAGATCTTTCGACTTCTTTTTAAGTTAATAAAAACTTTGCAATTTGTATATGAAATGTATATTGTGAGAAAAAGCAAATTCTCTAGATTCGATCAAAAACGGAGATTTATGTTCAGAATAGCGCGTCGGGCATCTTCAAGTTTTTCGGTTTTTGGTTTTTCTTTGTAAGGAAAACCGCAAAACATATACAATATGTAAATCAAATCATTTTGTGTGAAGTATATGTAAATTAAAACTCTTATGCATGTAATATTGTAACACAATCATTGTTTGTGTATTTGTGGTATAATAAGATTCTTCTTTACTTTAGTAGAAAAATTTTTCTTATAATTCTTCTTATAAATTTTATATTCACTTATCTTTATCACACAAACAAAACTTGCAGATTTTCTTCACTCTTTCCATTTTTTCTTCATGCACATTTTCTGTACACGTATTTTATTGAATAAACATACGATTAATGCGTGCTGGGAAAGTTTCGCTTTTTTTTTTTTACAAAAACAATCAAACTTTTCACGAAACACGCCGTAAAATGATCAAGACACGCCGAGCAAGAATACACAAGAATATCGATTTGATTACTTCTCGTAGCTCACGCAGAATAAGACATAACGAAATAAGGTAAGTAAACTAGATTGCCTACAGTTCATGTCCTACACTGCGTGACTACGTGTATATAAAAAGAATTTTAAAAAACACACTCATGATCGATTAATTCAATAAACTTTTACCGCACGTAAAAGTTCACCCCCTTTGCCCTTTTTCACTTGCGCGTAAAAATACAAGAAAACAAAAAATTGCAAACATCTATATAATGACGGTCTACGCTATTTTCCTTATAGACTGACAGATATGCACGTCAATATCAATCAAAGAGAAAATGTATTCTACTTTACGTATATATTTTGTGAGAGATTTTAACGTTTGTTTTTATTTTCTTATACAAAGGAAAAATTATTCTATAAACAGACGTAATAGAACGTGTCTCAAGGCTCTTTCGAGTCTGGCCAAGTTTAATCTCAAAATTATGCCAGATCTACACACAATACGCTTTGTACTGTTTACGCTTGTTGCCATATTGTTCTTCATATATATATATATATATAATTACATAATTGATATTAAAGTCGTGAAAGAGGAACTCCTCCAAGCCGTGTACATTCTTTTTTTTCTTGTATTTGTTTTTTGTTTTATAACATTGGAATTTTAAAGGAACCGCTTGCGCGAACCGACAAATCTGGACGTGCCTGGCGCAGAATACCTCTTTGACCAATCGACTAATAGCATTACATAGGGTAAAACACTCAATAATTGGCACTTTAAAGACCTGTCAATTTTTGTTCAAGAGTGCCAACTAAAAGGATAACTCTGAAATAATAATGCCATAAAAAATTCAAATTACTATAATATCAAGTAAAAAGTAACCATAGACAAAAATGTTTACTAGAAAAAATCAATGAGTGCCAATTATAGGGCGCTAACTATAGGCTTGGTTACCTCATTACCTAGTATATATAATTTAATCAACGGTTCCTGATATCGTTTTTAGTATCGATAGCCGCGCTGTATAGAAAACAGTAGCGGACAGTAGTGGTAGTCACAGCCACCGTAGTTACAAATAGCGTTTATATGAGAACTAGTAGTATTGTCGCTTGTTGAATTGGACCCTCGAGTCACACAAGTTTTTATCTAGACTAGTTTAGCGGCGACGCACATCGCCCGTAGCAAGTAACCGGTCTTTCATTTTCAGCGGCAATTGTACTCGCGGTTGCCAACGTCTGTCGTGCGGAATGCCAGAGTGAGTGATTAAGCCAGCTTACACACTTCCCCTCGGTGTGCCCGTGCCGTGTCGTCGGACTCGGTCGCAGCTCGATGAAGCTCGACGCAGTCCAAGTCGCACTCGTCAGAGAGATACTTTCTACCCTCGGGGAAGGGACGGAAAAGCGTTCTCCCCCAGGAAATGTCCGTCGGGAATTACCGGGTTGAGATTGCTTTCGCTCCGTAATACTGGACGAGGAGAAAATTCTTCTTTATTACAAAAGTTTCTTTTGGAAATTAGTGCAGCTTTTTCCGTTAATCCGGATGTTGTTTTCTTGTTGATTTCTCATCGCACAATATATTAAATGTATAATGTTTTTCGATTTACTTATATGTTCAAGTAGTTCGCTCTATTATTTCTCGTCCAGTCTCATCAAGCACAGTCGCTGAAGCACTTGGACTTTTTTATTGTGCCGTGGAAAAGCGAACGGCGAACCTGATTTGTTTTTTGTTTTAGAGTTCACGCGCGGGTGCCCATTGATGCGAAAAAAATCTTTATATGTGCTCGGAAAACAATGCGTTTGCGAAGTACAATTTTCTAAATTAAACTTTAGATAATTCCAGGATTGAACAATTTCTAGCAGATTTGATTTAAGTTCTGTTTATCTTAAATCTCATCACTTTAATGATAACATAGAGACATCGAAATTTGCAAGTTTGCAGTTTGTAGTTCGTTGCAATTGCTGGGAAGTCTCGTTTTTTTTAGTGGAAATGCGGGATGTGTCCTGGAATTTGTATAAAGAATTTTGTCATTGATTTTTAACGATTAGCTGTCATTGTTAGATCATTCTCTTCGATTTCGTGCACATTTTTTTCCGAGTGCGATAGTGATAATACACAATTTGTTGAAAACGCATCTGTTTTACAGCTCGCTCCGTTTACTGCTACGAATGCGACTCATGGACGGACCTCAGATGTAAAGATCCCTTCAACTACACAGCACTGCCCAGGGATCAACCACCTCTGATGACATGTAACGGATGCTGCGTGAAGATGGTCCGCAACGCAAACTCACGTAAGTATTAATTATTTTACCGCAATACATTAAAACAAGTCTCTGCAAGACTTTTACACTATTTTTTATTCAAAATAAATATATGTTATATGCAAACTTTATATAAATTCTCTCAATATTTAAAAAATATTTTTTATAAAAAAGTAATTCATATATTTTGGTAAAATAGAGAGTAAATCGTTATTTTTCTAAAAGAAGTAAATGTTTTTAAGGATTACGCGAAATTTTATCCTAGTAATGTGCAAGAATTAATTTGCTGCTAATCGTTTCCGTTTGGTTACAGCGTACGAGAGCGTAAGAAGAACCTGCACTTCGCAACTACAAATAAACTTATTCATGGTGGACCACGTGTGCATGATGGAAAGTACCGGCACTGGTCACATGTGCTTCTGTGAGGAGGATATGTGCAATCGTGTACCCCCGACCTCGAGCTCGAATCCCGTACTCCTGCTGTTCCTGTCGACCATCCTTGTTCTGCGCTCGGCCGTCTTAGGAGCCTCAGCTTGCTTTGTAGAACGTTGCAATGATCACGTCGTATAACACCAATTAATTCGATCCACTCATCGCAGTGGTGTCCAATCATATCCTTCATAGAGATCTTAGCGTGTCGTCAATACGACCATTTGTCGGAACGAACGATCGAGTTGGCTTTGATCCCAAAGATCAGATTTATTAGTCCCCTTAACAAGGGGACGAGATCCCACTTAAATCGAAACGGTAAAACTGATTGACATGTCAAACCGATTGATGTGTAATTATCATTGATTTTGTGCCTCTCTTCTAAGTGCGTGTTATTAGATTTATCAGATAGATTCTATTCGCATAGAAATAAGATTATATTTGATAGAGAAATTTTATAGAAGTGTTGTGCATATCTTATTAGACGATATTTATTACATGAATGTAAGAGATGAAAATGATTGAAATGAGATATTGAAAAGAGTACGTAAAAATATATATAATAAATAAGTAAATATGTGCAGGTAAGAATCATATTCTTATAAAAAAGAGATATATATATATTATTATGCATTATAATGCAGTTGAGATTAATTTTAAAGTAGAGATTAGTAAAATCTAAATTGAAAAGAAAACTAGGAAGGAACTGATTGAATTACGTCAGTAATAAAGTTTATGTGACTTAAAATTCAATTCTAAAGATTAAATGATAGTAGTATTTATCGAATATTGAAACGGATAATAAAAATTCGTGTTTTTTTCTTGTAACCACGCGAAAGTTGTCCAATTTGAGCATATCGTTCGTTCCGATCACTGGCTTTAGACAGCATCAAGAGTACCTTAAGCGTTTTCTCGTGTAGAAATTATCCTGATTATCCAATCGATTTCTCTGACGATCCAGGCGGGAGTTCAAACTTTCTTAGTTCTGCGAGCAAGCACGGCTGTCATCGTTGCAATGCATTCGTGACATACACTCTGAGGAAGGAAGTTTTTTTTAAGAAAAAAACAAAAAAAAGATCTTAAGTAACTAAACATAAAAAGCACCGGTAAGATAATTGAATTGAGTAATTTCTTTACTATTTATAACACACAACACAACACACATGATTCGTAACTTTAATAATCCTCAAATAATGTGTGCTTTTTATTTTTGTTTGTCTACGTATAAAATAAAATTACTGCAGAAAATTATTTTTCTAAATTTTGCAATATGTTTTAGTAAAGTACAACATTGTTTACAGTTTTTCTCTGCTTGACAAATATATTTCTAAAGTATTTTATATATTATTTTTTTTAATTTATCGATTGTTTGTTGAAATTGAACTCTTTCCTCAGTGTTACCGTTGCATGTGTATTTGACTGTCGTCTGAGAACGTCGATGACAATTCATACGTTTATCCCAATAGTATGATCGAGAAAAAGGACAATGTGGATACTCAAGCTCTTTCAAATTTTTCTCACGACAATGCACCTCACTATGTCGTTTCTCTCATTCTGATGCGACAATGTTCGACGCGACTGGTCGAGTTTTTTGACGAATTGTTGAAAAGCATAGCAAAATTGCGCGAGTAATGGAAGCGTCACATAATCGCATATTGTATGATAAAAAGTCAATATTTGTATGGGATACATGCATTGCATTTCTAGAATCTTTCGAATTTTTGGATAATACTGCTGCACAAATTAAGTAAATGAAATGAACAAAAGACCCAATTGTAAAAGTGATATTAACATTTAAAAAAAATATTTGTTGTAAATTATTTATATAAATATTCAAAAGTATATATATATAAGTAAAAACATATAGTTCTTTAAAAGTAATTCGAATCTCACTCGATACAGAAATATTTTATATGATTAGAATTTTTTCTGGATAACGGTATTTTTTCTCTCTTGAATCGAAGCATTCATTTGTCGCGCAATTCAATCGATTTAGCAAAACGCCTCCTTGATTCCATTTCAATTACAGTTCTTTTTCTTTTTTTTTTCTGACACCTTCAATCTTTTTTTACACAGCCTGATTCTTCACCTTTACACTCTCACTCTTCTTACTCTTCTTCGATTCAATTCTCTCTCGTAGATTTCTAGTTTATTCGCCAGTGTGATAAAATCTCTTTAGATTCGAAGGGGCGGAGTCGAGCCCGCGATAAAACCGGCGAGTTTGTACAATAAAAATAAGAACAAAAACGTTCTACCTTAGAAGGCATGGTCGCAGAGCATGCACATATTCAACAGCACCGAGACGCAGTGAGATCCGGCCAGCGAGCAGCGAGGATGATCTCTTCTCAAATCAAAGCATTTCCGGAAGGTGTACCTTTATATGCGCACGTTTTCCGAAATTGTATAGAGAAGCTTCTTTAGAACTTATTAAACTTTTCTCTCAGACATTAATAACTACAAGAAAATTTATAAAAATGTTTTCAAAGTCTCAAATTTTAAAACTCATAAACTTGTTGTCTTTTTTAGAACTTCGTACTTTTAGTAGAATTTTTAAGTTTCGTATTTATTACAATAACTTTATTACAGTTTTTGAAAATGGAGCGCATACTCAAGAATACAGCGATAAAGTTGTGTAGGCACTTAGAAACGACCAAAGTCGTACACGTAAAATGAAGCTGCATGGATTGTAGTCACGACTGTACGGTATACAAAAGTTCACAATTTGTTAACGTTCGTTTTTTCAAATTTTGCACGGTCAAATTATTGTGTTTTTAATCGTATAAAAATCTCTTGTTTGCACAACAAAATCAAAATTTTGTTTTAAATATAAAAGTAATTATACATCTTTTTATGAAAAATAAAACATAAAACACATTTATCCAAAGCAAAATGTCAAACTACTTTAATATATGGTATAATTTTAGTCTTTTAAATTCATTTTCTTAAATGTGACGTTGCTTTTCTTACGAGCATTTTGTAAGTCGGGATCTTATGTTATTATCGACTTTCTTAACAGCCGTACAGTAACATCTTGCATGACACTGCATGTGTATCTGCCGTTATTATTCTTGCGTATGAACAAGTACTTCACTTCCACAGTCACTGGTCGAAAGCAAACAGCACACTTAAAATTTTTTTCGAATCTTATTCTTCAAGCTACATGAGATATGTTCCTGCGATCATTGTAAGATCTCGAAAAGTAAAAGTTGTTCCATTTGTGCAATCGCGATGTAAATTAGCGTTCGAAAAAATCGGCCTGCTGTTCCTTTCCACCCGTAGCTAGTCCGAACGCAACAAAACTACAACAACATCAACACAAAACAAAATTATAATAACTATACAACTATAATATTCCACGATACCTCCCACCCTGTCGAAACGCAACGCAGAAGCAAAGCACAACGTGGGCCTTCAGCTTCGGTCGTGTCACACATCAATATAGTTTTCAATATAAGAATCAAACTTGGCAATCAAATCGAGCACGGCTCTATTTTTGATTGTGCAAAGTTTTCAATCATTCGACAAACGGTAATGCTAAGTTTTAAGTTGTTGATTTGTACTCAAGATACGCGTCTGTGATTTCTAGTAAAGATAATTTCGCAACTCTTTTCAGATTTTTTTTTATGTACTAAAATTGAAAAAAATTACTTGCACATACAACTTTGTTTGAAATAAAAATTTATCGAGTTTGGAAATCACTGACGCGCCATAAAAATTCGATGGTGTTGCGTCCATCGAATATAATGACCAGCGATTTGCGTTACAATTCTCGTAGCTGACACGACAAAGCTGAACGCGCATGTCCTCACAGAGAGGCTTTCGAAGAAGAGCCTCTTGCCAAATAAGCTTCGGTACTTGCTTGATTAATGGCGAGCAACCCGACGTTTTCCTGGCAAGCCATGCGGCTCGTGTCGCGTCATTTGTTCATTGTCGCACGCGCGGCTGCGAGGCTACCTGTTCAAGTTATCATCGCGAGATCTATTTTGCGCCCCCCGTTTCTCTGTTCTTTCTGATGTATCGACAATTTTCTTCGGTCTTGTAGAGTTTTAGTCATTCTTATATCGATCGAGGAAATCGCTCAGATGAAAACAAAGATATAGCTAAGTAATTCTATCTTAATTGCAATTGTTGTTTAAGAAACATGTATGTATCAAATTTCAAAGGAGAATTTTTTAAGAAATTTTAAGTCAAATCTCTTATTTCAAGGGTTCTTTACATTTCTATAAAGAGAAATATATAACATCTTTATTAAGAAAAAAAGAAACGAACCAAACACGTTTCGTTCCATTTTAAATCGCAACGGAGACACGGGATGTTATAACACCGAGTGCTCACTCTTACCGATATAATAATCGGTAGTAGATCTGGCCTCGCAGCTGAAAAGTATCCACGCGTAGCTAGTAAACAAGCCTACCTGCGATATGGATTGTTTTAGCATAGCAAAACATTCCATAGTATATACATATATGTGAGTGTTAAGGAAGAATATGTTATTAATCCTTTAACTCGTGAATTCTTGATTTCTAATTTTATATTCGTAAGATATATACACATATACATATATATGTATGATGCTTCTTGTAAAATAAAAAAGAAACTGAAAAAGCACGATTTCTCAAGTAATTAAAAAACAGTTTACTTGACTTCACGGTTAAAGGATTAGCTTCAAGTGCATATCTTGTGGCGGTTAAAAAATTAGCTTGAAATATATCTTGCTATGTGTAATGTTGTATTTTTCTTTACATATGCGATTGTACGATTATTAGTGAATAAGGCAATTGAGAATGTTAATTTTTATTTTAATTTTACACTCAGTACATCGCAGATGTATAAGTTAAGAGATTATAGAATGTTATTACTCAAAGTCAGTTTACATTTAAGATCATACATTTTTCTTTTGTCGGCGACAAATATAATTCTTGCAAATTTGCGCCAGAATTTACATGCGCCATAATAATTATTATTATTAATAATTAAACAAAAACAATAAATGTTTGTCGTTATTAATTAAGAGTAATTATTATTATGATATATGTATTATATCGCAAATGTGTAAATTTATTGTGAGGAACTGAAAGAGCAGATATTTTCGTCAGTTTTATCATAAAACTATATATTCACAATGAAATATATGTTTTTCGCGCTTTTTTACATCTAATAATACATTCTTATAGGTGCGGCAATTTAGTAATTTCTACTATCTCATTGCTTGCTTTTGTATCGTCGGTCTTTGCGAATTTGAAGCAAATTGAAAGTGTTATAATATTATTTAAAAAAATTAAAAGTATAATTGCTAATAATATTAGAAAATTACCACCTTGTTCAAGTTAATGACATATACTTGTCTTGATTGAATTTTTATCGCATTTACTTCGAGAATTTAAAAATATGAGTAAAGTTGAAGTAAATAAGCAGAAGATATAGATGCAATATCATTTACATGTGTAATTTGCTTATTTATTTATAAATAATTTAGCAATTATTTTTTGATGCCATATTGACAAATTTTAATCTGAGTTTGATCGTCACATGAGGAATGAGATAGTATTTTTAATCTAACTTTACTCGATTTTTAAACATAATTGTTAGGTGACATACAGCTACATATAAAATGACTATTCTGTTTTAAAATATATACCTTCATTATTAACCATTATTAACATAAGCTTAGAATGCTAAATTAATTTTAATTATATGTAAATTTAAAGTTCTCTTAATGAAAAGTGTTGCCAAAAAGCTACATATTGTACATATACAATACTGCATCACTTCCACGAATTTATAACAATGTTTTACACACGATCATACACGATTGCATTTTGTAAAAAAAATTTGCGAAATTTAGATTTATCAGTTGAGCGCATATGTATTCATTTCGGACATGTCAGTATATTGCTATATAATGTTTTCAACAGATATTAATGAGATAGAGACAACATAATTATGATGAAAAAGTAATTATGAAAATAAAATGTAAACAAAAAATATGAGCAAAACAATTGAAAGTTTTCTGATATGTACCTAAAAAAAGAATGAAAATAAATCTATGTTGCAAAAACATTTTCTATCTGCAGTTTTTTTCGATAAGTAACATGTGCAATTTATAGATAACGTTTTAAAAAAATATATATGAAAATATAGTATATTATATATATTTAAAAAATATATATAAAAATATATATATTGTAGTTTATTATGATGTGAAACAATATGTACGTGTCACAAGTAACATACTGCTAAGCATTTTATCCTCTTGTGCATATATTTATTTTTTAAGTGCGCACATTGATTTTTTTATATTGTTGTTAATAATGTAACACGCTCTACGTTTCTATTTTGACTATTATACTTTTTTCAGCAGCAACATTAGCTCACATAGATATTGAAGTTTACAATCTCTGTTTTAGAAGTCTAATGATTTCAAAGGAGAACAAGTAAATTTTTTCTACCGATTTTATAATATATTTTCTTATTACTACACATTCTAACAATGTTTTAAAGTTTCTTTCAAAAGCACATAAACATTATTATTAATAGAAGATTAACTTTAACTTAAGAAACTATAAATTTCAATATTATGTGATAAATCAACAACTATAACAATAACTACAAATTGTGATGCATCTGCTGTTGTAATCTAAAATTGAGTAAAATTGTTATATATTTCTAAATCGAGATACCGATCGTCGCTTTTCATTTTTGTGACTTTTCCGGTTTTCTTATATCGATATATTTATTCTATTTAGTTTCTTTTTAAGATATTTATTTTCAAGATATATTTTATATTATTTAGATTATAATAGCAGGCACATCGCAATAATACTTTCACGTTGCGAACGCAAATTGTCGACAAAAATAAGGGACACGTACATTATAAATTAAGCATTATAAATGTGCCCACATTTTTCGCAAAGCTTCCACTCGCGTTTTTTGTTCTCCATTTCGTTTGCTAAAGCGGATTGCTGATCGTTCGTTGTGACGGAATTGTCGTTATTGCAATCGACAGAGCTGCAGGACAGATTGGTCATTTTTCCCGAGATGTACGCAACATTTGAGGAAAATGACGATACATCAAACACCTCTGAATCAGTCGAAAAAGTCGGACTGATAAGCCATTCTGAATCTTCACTATATCTCGACTTGACTTCTTCATTAGCAGTATCTATAACGATCGTACCGCATAAAATATTATTATTTTCAAACACCGAAATATACGTACCTTGAGTATCGTCTTCGGTATCTTTTGCCGACGTGGTATATGTCACGCTACGCAGTACAGAGGATTCTTCAGAATTTTCTGAAAAATTTGATTTTTCAGAACAACTGGAACTTTTTTTACCGCCTTCTTCTCTCACTAATGGTAACTCGGAACAAGTTCCCGAGAGAGGCTTGTATACGTCCTTCTAAAAATATTCATATAATATGTTTTATATCGTAATACTTTATTTGTAACTCGATTAATTGATGATAAAATGAAGAAAAATTATTAAACAAGACGAGACATACTCGGAAAAGATCCATATAAGAATCCAAAGACAGTTGCTTGCCTGTCACCTGTAGGATTCCGCGAACGCGTTGTCGTATGGCTAAAATTGCAACGAGAGATGATTACAATATTTCAAACTACACTTATGTGTTAAACTATACTTATTATAATTAATTAGTTGTTTAAACTTACGCTGATTATCTGGATTACATGGTTTACCTGAATCCCCTATGTATAGTTCTAACTTATCGTCCACTGCTGCGAAACTGCCGTTGACTATTTTCGGCGTGATCGGCGAATTAGCTAGTATCAGACTTGTTCCAAAATGTTCATTTTTACGTGTCTCTGCAGATCATGATCACAATTAATTTTTATGATTATTTTTCGTGATATAATAATTATTTTAAATATTGCAGGTTAACGAACGTGAGAAGTCAACTCGATTGATGACACAAGAAAACCGTTTGTTAACTTACATTTGAACAGAGTGTAATGTATAATGTGAGTGGGCGATGTCGTAAGAAAAACTAAAGCCAATGTGTAAATAATAAAATTATTTATTCGTAATAACACATTATTTTCTTTTTCAGTACACAACTTGAAAAAAAAAGAGAAAGTTAAAGTAACAAACGTAAATTAACTTATCAAACTTAAAATATAATATTTGAATAAAACTGAAGAAATAATATTTAACGTCCTTTGGTACATCAATTAAAAAGTGTAAGAAATAAAAATTTTACTGTACAAAATATATGTGTACATTTTTTTTTTTCCACACGTGACAAGAATAAAATGTTTGCTCCCAAAAATGTAATTTGCTTAAATTATAATAAATACATACACATATTATACGTATTTATGAAATAATTAAAACTATTATTATTCCTTCATTTGTGCGATTTTATTTTTACATTTTATCGTACATGAACTTATGCAATCAATACTTTCTTGTCACGCGCGTATTTCACGTATCAAACGATTATTATGTGTGTCTATCAGAAAAATAACGCGAGATTCTTTTTTTGATTATAAATTATTATTGCCGTCTGAAATTGTTTGAAGCTGTCTAAGTTCCGGCTTGTTACCTCCGAGAGGAACTTTAGCACGTGGTGGTTGTTGCGCTTCGTGCAAGATCTCGGTTGCGATATTTCGTATTTCTGACCAATCTCTTAGAATATCATTATTTGTTGTACTAAAAACAAAATTTTCGTAGAAAATTTATATTTCCGAAATTTTGTCAATATATATATTGATAGATAATTTGTAAACTTACTACGGCGAAGTGACTGTAAATCTAATGACGTATTTTTCATGTAAAGCTGCCGGTACGCAATGTAAGCGACCTCGTACGTTTATTTTTTGCAACAATCGTTCGGTCAGAACATTTTCGCCGCAAAGGCGGAAAACCACCAATCCGAGATGTCTCGAAGCGGGTATTTCGAAGCGATTGTCAGCCATTACCAAGGCTTCGAATTTTTTTGCTAACCTCACGCCCTGTGAGTGTAAAAAAGAACATATGTTTCATACGTATAATTTAATATATCTTTATTTTAAGACGTAGGAAACATTTAATTGTCGAAAATTGCAGATTAATATTGTCTTGATGTTTACCTCTCGTATATGATTTCGCAAGCCGTTAATTCCGTAATTTCTGATTACGCACCATAATTTTAGAGCCCTGAATCTTTTAGAGAGAGGAATCTGCCAGTGCTGTAATTATTATATCAAGTTTATCATGTGTTTTGCAAAATTGCATAAAAATTATTTAAAATAAAAATTCAAAAATATAGTCGAATAGATCTGGAAATAGTCGCAATACTTAAAATTATAATTCAAATTATTTTAAATATTGTTTGCTTTATGAATATAAATATTAGTTTTTATTGTAACACTTTTATGGAAGATTACATATAAGAGTATGTTTTCATTACTTACCATGTAGTCAATAGCAAGACCTGTCAAAATGTTTATTTTAGAATGTTTTTTTACTGTCAGTTTTAATTAATGACATATTCATAAGACTGTGAAAATACACAAAATTATATAAATACCTGAATTTTCATGTTTCAAATACAATGGTTCCACATTGAAGGTCTTATGTAAATCTTGACTATTTTTAACCCTGTAACAAGCGGCAATTGATGTCTGATCTCTTTGGCAATTTATACATATCTACATAATTTTTTTCACAATATTCGAGAAAATATGCTAATACTAATCTGATTTTATGCATTGCAAGAATATGAACATTTAGTTGCATAATTCACAAAACAAATAATTTTATTATAATATTAATCATACCACATAGCTGTGCAATCGAAGTGAACCATGAGCCATTTGCTCGGATTGAAAGCAAAGGAATCAGCAAATTCGACTCCTTCGAGCCAACATCGAAATTCGGGACACACGAAAGCACTTCCAGCATAAGCCGCATCAATATGTAACCATACATTGAATTGTTGGCCTATAATATTAAAATAATAATGATTTAAGAGGTTCACATCTCCACGCAGGAGAACAATAGAATCATTACGACATTTCATATTAATGTAATACTCACATATTGGCCCCAATTTTGCCAAATCATCAAATGCGCAAGCACCTGTAGTGCCAAGCGTTGCGCACACCTACGCATAAAATATTGCGTACACATCATGCAGAAAAATTTTACATATTAAATTGTTAAAAATAATTTAATTAGTTTTCCTTCTTTTTTTGGGAAGTATATTACAAGACAGAAGATCAGTAAAATTTAGTTTATATATCGCAATTATATAGCGGAATTATCATTTTAGAAAACATAATTGGCAAAACAAATTAAAGAAAAATATTATTCTACCACGCATTATTCTACCACGAAAAAAGTTTCGATATCATAATAAATATTTTTCCTTGGGAAACGCGCATCCGCGGGACTTAAATCGGACTAGAAGGCTCCTGTGGGACTAATAAGCGCGACGTAAATCCGACTTGGTTCGTTGAACTAATCTTGTCTGTTACTACTTGCAGAAGATACGTCTATAATTGGGAAGCGCTGGGCGGTCACTACTACATGTGTATTTGGATCACTGGGTTATGCGTTTATGATGCAAAGTTTGACTGAATCGTTACCGATTCGAAAAATCAAGCAATATCCCAAGATAACAAATTCATGACCAATTTGATTATTAACGCTTTTAATATAAATTTTTGCGATAAAATTTTTTCGTTTATCTTATTGTTATTATTTAACTTCAATTTTTTAAATTATTTATAGTGAATATTTTTTAAAATGAAACTCACGTAAAATGGGATCAACCCTTCTTTAATATCGCTCTGCATTGCGTCGTACAGTTGGTCTTCTTTCATTTTGAAATTGTTGTCCGATGCGACGTATCTCATTTTAGTCATGGTTATTAATCCGGCTTTTTGTACGCTTGAGTGTGCCTGTAACAATAAATGACACAGGAAATGTAATAACCAAGCGCGTATATTTTGCTATCCCCTAGTGAAAATAATATATGTGCGTTCTTATTCATTCGCGTTATGTCCAAGTACATGTTAGAAAGCTCTCAAAGGAACGCCTCGAGATTTCCATTTGCCGTAATAAGCAACAATATTTACTCTTCTCATTGCTATTACTACTTATTACTTTTTATCTCCACTTCCTCGCAATTGTTTTCAGCTGTGTTTTAAGTAAAGCGTCATGCGATTTTTTAATTTTTTAACATCTCTTTTTTTTAAGATTCATACGTTAAAAGCTGAGTTTACATACAACAATCAAAAACAGTTTGTTTACGTACTTGATCGGAACAATATGCGATTAAGCGACTGTGGATTTCGGCCGCTGATAAGTTCGGATACTTTTCGTGGTGTTCTACGAGAGCTCTCGTTCGAGCCGCCAACATGCAGACTAAAGTTGCTTCCGATGCCGTCGTCTGTAAAACCCCACCGCCGGGATGACCCGGTCGGTGGAGAAAATCTTCAGGTAAACCTATCATTTCTCCTAACCAGTTCGTGACGATTGTTTCCAATTCCGTGCACGCCGGGCTAGAAGCCTGCACAAACAATAGATCGCACACTCCGCATAAAACGTTTTATTAAACTTCGACAGAATTAAATTTTATTATATATAAAATTGCTTTCGCGTGCTTACCCACGTGAAACCCAGACAGTTTACCGCATCGGCCAGCATATCGCCCAATAGACTGGCAGGCGAATTCAGAGCCGGGAAATAAGCGTGCATGTACGGACTCTGCCAGTGCGTCAAGCCCGGCATAATGCATTTTTCTATGTCGCCGAATATGTTTTCCCAGGGCTCGCCGTCTTCCGGAGCCGAAGACGGCAGCAAGTGTCTTAAAAATCCCGGGCTCACAGAGGGGAAGACGCGCCGTGATCGGATATTCGTTAGGTAGTCGGCAATGTAATCAACCATGTCCTTGCCTGCATCATTTTTAAGTGATTGCGATTATTTCGAATTATTAATGTTCACAGATAATTTTGTTTTGTTTACAAATTATGCTTCTTGATTTACAATAGTTGTAAGAAAGATTAAAACGAAAAACCAGCTATTATTAGAGCTGACATTAGTTTTATTCCTATAGAATATAACATACAATTATTTTTTTATTCTTATATTCTATAAGAATATTTTTGAGTATTATTATTCCGTTTTCTATTTTAGTTCATTTTGATAAGTACGTCTCGAATTCAATAATTGTGCAAAATGTTTTTTATTTTAGTCTTAATTAAGAATTCGTTTATTTGATATCGAGATGTATCGAAATAAACTAAAACGTAAAACGGAGAAACATGTTTGAAGACGATGACAAGTAAACAGCACAGAAAATACATTAGCGAATCCTCTTTGCTTAAATTTAACACATATTTGTTGTGATGGCGACCAGAAGCAATTAAATTGAAACAAAAGAAACTCCTCGACGAGCTATTTCACACTAGAAACGATTTTCCTAGGATTTTACATTGTATTTCACACAACAACGTGACTTTATTTGTGACTTTGTTTAGAAAACTTTATCTTTCTTGAGAGGTGCTTGATGTCCCAATTACAAATTGCATTATTGGAAAAAAACATATATATTTTTATTTTATCGAACCAGAACAGAAGTCTTCAATCGAAGATTTTTTTACGAATTTTATATTGTAATAAAGAAAATATATATTTATATTATTATAATCACTGATTCTTAATCAATGAATAATCTTGTTACCCATTGTGTAAAGTGCTGCGTATTGTCAGCTTTAATTTATCGAGGTGCGCGCAGACGAACGAGCGCCTGAGGAATGAAATCGCGAGTGACCAGCAAATTCAAGCCAAGCCTAATTTCGAAACGGAAGATTTAGATCGTAAAGTCATGAAGCCGTATCGGAAACAATATCGCACCTGTAAAGTCTCAATTCTATCAGTGATCTCTGTTTATTGACGCCGTTTCAGAGCCGTGTGCGATCATTGCCCCAGAATGGCTTGATTTGCTTGCCGCGCTAGATTCTAACGTGTCACTGTTATTCAGATTTATACTGATTCACATATTGATAGTATCGTGAAACACATTTCCTTTTTAAGTCGTAAGATTTCTGTAAAACATTATCTTATCACACATTTTTCTTTATTATTCTTACGTATAAAAGAGGTAATAAAACACAATTTTACTGAATTTTAATTATTTTTTTGTGAAATAATCACGTGTCAACGTATAAACCTGAATGACAAGCGTGTGTAAAAATCCATAATATATTTTAACATTTAAATTATTATTATTTTTTGCTTACCATGTTTGCGATACTCTTCTAGATTCATCTTGTCTGCAACATGACAGTAAAAAATTTACACTAGTCTTCGCTTGTAAGTCGTCTGTGAGAATTATTTCTCCACTATGTATATTTTTACCAACATTATAGGATAGTTTTTTCCGTCCACGTTACAACGCACAATTAGCATCGAAAAACTGACCATTATTTTCTCCTACATTTCCGTCGACTGACTTATAAGCGAAGACTACTGTGTTTTTAGAAGAATTTTAAAAAATTATTAAGTATCATTTTCTACAGCAAAGAGATAATAATCAAAAATATAAATTTTTTAAAATAATTTTTCTTTATCAAAGAAAAAGAGAGAGAAAGAAAAGAGAAGTTGTAAAACGCTTCAATATATTAAAACGAATCGACATTAGTGATTCGCAAACAAAAGACTGCTCTATCCAGAAACAATCACGATCAGTAAATGCCAAGTGATGACATTTCCTCGGAGAAATGTTAATGTATTAATAATTGTACTTTGATAATTTACCTGCAACTCTATGCAAAATTTTTTAACAACACTGTATATGTGAAAACGAATAATTTATACTTTGGAAGCGATTATCGTATCATTTTTTTCTGCGCAGATGACAAATTTAATTATTCAACACTGTTAATGTGTGCCTCGTCAGTATCATGTGACGAATAATTCTTGTCAACTCAAATCACCGCACTCGATGATTCCGACTCGTCGCACGTTCTCGCAAACACGAAATGACAAAACTTATACAAATGATTTTTTTTTTTTTATTTATTTATTCGGGAACAATCAGCAATTTACTCGCGAACTATGCGTCCACATGTGCGACATCGACGCGCGATTACCGAGAGAACGATGTTGATCTAGCGTGAAAATTCACGACGCGAGTTTGTCGGTTAATTTCTAAGGATTCACCATCGATCGCTCTGGCGTCACACGCCGTCGAGCTTCTCAGGATCTCGTCATGGCCTAGAACTAGATCATCATCGGGTCTTCGCTGACAATTGTGACGCGTTTTCACTCTTACAGTACAGCATTGATGCTGAGAGAATCGTAACTCGGATAAGATAATAGAAAGATTAGCAATTGTTTTATCATATATTTTAATACAGTTTGTTTTTTTAAGTAGAATCTCAATCTCTCGCGATTCGTTCTAATCTTCTAAGGTTCGTCAAACCTTGGATTTTCTTCGCGTGTCAATTATTCTGAATCTGTAATTACACATAAATCAAGTTCCCAAGTAGTTACGTTTCAATTACGTTTTAAAAACCATAAAATATCCCACTCTTCGCCATCACTGATACCCGCTTTGTATTTGCTTTTATATTCGCGCCGTTATTCATTGCAACATAAGTACATCAATCAGAAATGTTAGATTCGAACAGAAATAACAAATGTTATTTCAAACGGAGACATTGAGTGCTAAATAATACGACCGACGACATTTGACATTTATCAAGATATTCTATTTCTTTTTTTACTTTTTAAAAAATTGAGTTATTTATTGTTTTTAATTAATTTTACGTCTGTTAACAACGATCGCTAGAGTAAGAAAAATTTAATATCACTTTATTTTACGTGTATTTCAATATAACCACAAAAATGTAGTGTAAATAATATAATA
Source organism: Pseudomyrmex flavicornis (assembly GCA_014825475.1). Classification (NCBI taxonomy): domain Eukaryota; kingdom Metazoa; phylum Arthropoda; class Insecta; order Hymenoptera; family Formicidae; genus Pseudomyrmex; species Pseudomyrmex flavicornis. Next base: position 8,511 of record QVNW01001307.1, on the reverse strand, counting down.
TATAATTGTAAATGTCGCGCGCGTTATTAAATATTCGCTGGCCACCAAAATTGATTAAACTTGTACATACTCACATAGTAAATGTTAAGTTATCAAATCGCAAAAGTCATTGTTAAAAAATATTTAAATGGATGCGATTATATGTTGTTTTCTACGCGTCTCGGTTAAAAGCTGTACTTTGTGAACAGTGTGAATAACTGTGATTTTCGAGAGAATTTCTCATTTCTAATTTTAATTATTTCTATATGATATCTACAAAAAAAATGTACATACATCAATTTAAATACAAAGATGTTGTATGCAGAATTACTTCTTGTTATCTCGCTGTGCTTGACGATCAATTCAGCGCGCAACAAAATAAAATCGAATTTAAGTGTAGTAATTCTTCCACCTGCGGATAGATCGAAAGCGCAACAGGACGATTCTCGCGCGGAGACAAAAAGAATCGCGTGGCGATGAGCGCGCGGGACGGAAAATGGAACCGATCGCAGGCGGCAGCGAGAATCTGAAGCCAGGATGACGCCCGGCGATATTAAAAGCTCGTCCTTCCTCCGTTTCCGCTTCCGACTTTTGTAATTTCCCGTAGCTTTCACCGTCGGCGCGCGGCGTTTTGCTACGCCGACGGCCAGCCGCGCGGATTCTTCCTTTAGCGATTCGCGATTCAAGAAAGAAAATGCGAAATACCAGTTAGACCCGCTGCACTATCAAATCTTGTGATTATTCATTAATCGGTTTTCTATCAAATCGCACGTTCAAATTATAAAAGTAAATATGAATTAATAACATTTTTTTCTATCGACTATATCTTGAACATTCGAAATACCACAGAGCAAAATTTTAATGTAAATTTTGCTCCAATTTTTTCCAAGCGTTTGATTTTAACATTCGGCCTTTGACATAAAATCTTTAGATAACATTTTACAAAATTCATAGGGAAGTATTGTTAGCACAAATAAAAAATATCAAATTATCAAAAATATCAAAAATATCAAATTAAACTAAAGAAACTTTTCGCGTTTGACACTCAAACAAAACGATCAAACTGTTATCTGTCATTACCTACTTTCTACTCATTTCTGATTCCTTTTTTCGACTTAATTACTTCATCAAGCCTTGTTAATGCTACACAAATTAGTTGGCAATGTAACAACAAATGTACTTGTTAAATAATATTGATATTAATATTGATAATAAATATTCAAATATTAAGCATTTTGTAAGTAATTTTTCTCTTTTTAAATACCAATATCAAAACCGCAGAAATTGACATTCTTTCATTTAAAATAAATAATTGTAAAAATTATGTTGTTGCTCTTGAAGTTAATAATAATATTTAGTATATAATGTCAAGTCTTTAGTAATTATAGTTTCGAAGAGATCTTGTTTATAATGAGCAATAAAAAAAGTTAAAATACATGTCGAGTCATTAACTACATCAGAGGGTATCAAATTTTGTAGGATTAATAAATGTCAAAAAATACTATAGTTCAATTACATATACGATGTCAACGGTTCAAAACACAGTAACATCATCAAAAAATAACACATTATTTTCAATCTTTCATTATTTGTGAAAGAGAATCCAAAATCAAAGATTGAAGCGTCCTAGGATTTTTTTATTCGAATAATATTTTTCCTTGTACGATAACCGCGTATTTAATGTTTTATTTTAATATTAATTGAAATTATAAGGATATAATCAGCTGATCTGTGATTGAAAAAACACTCACGACAAATTAAGGATGTTCGTAGCACAAACACAGGAAATTCTGGTCAGCTGTCAGAAGATGTTCCGTTTCTCTTTTTCGTCTGCGAGCAGGATATATCTTCAAGCAGCGGAAGCGAATCGACGTAATGCGCACTGTTCAACAAGTGACTGATTTTATACCCTCGCGCGCTCTGCGCCGGCATTCGATAGCGCAAGCCCGGGGAACCCGGGGAAAGATTATGAGCCCGGCGATTTTCCACCCCTTGAAAAATCTGCAGGTACTTATAATAAAAATAACCAACTGCATCGTTTAATGATGAGAAATTACACAAGACGATACCAAGTGAATTTTTTTACGTGATATTATCTAAATGTTAATCTTTAAAGTAGTAGAATACAATATATTACATTCGCAAACTGTATGTGTTTTTTGAAATAAGTGAAAATTACAAGCATGCTTGAAAAATTTATCTCATCACTTACAAAACGATAGAATTTGTTATGGCATTTAAATATTTACTTTTGATGAAATTTAAAGCACAAAACCTCAGAAAAAACTATTTTACCAAATAGATATTTTTTTTACATAAAACATGCTAAACAGACATTATGCGTTATTGATTTTTATGAAAGATGAGACATCTACAAAATTGAATCACTATGTATGTTTTTATTATAAAAGCAAGTATACATTTTTATTGAACATTTTTTTTTATATAGATATTGCATTTTGTCATTTTATACATTTCTTTTTCTTATTTTATTTTAAAGCTACTTTAGAATAGAAAAATTATAGAAATTATAGAAAAATTCACGGTACTGATTGCATTTGCGGTATAATGAAATCACGCTAATGGTTAAATACGATGCGGTAAAAATTGTATAGCGATAACATATTATTTTAATATAGATATATATATACTTTAGTAAACGTATATATTACTTTAGATTAGACATGACATACGACTTTAGTGTAGATATAGTTTTGTATTTCGTAGTATATATCATTTCGTATTTCATAGTATAGATTTCTTTCGTGTTTTTTTATTTATGAAAGAATAAGGCTGCGGTCCGTTTCATGCTTAAGCGCGCATTTATCTGTAGTATATGTAACGTATACTATAGACAAATGTGCGCTTAATGAAACGGACTGCAGCCTAAGATATAATTACATATATAATAAAATATAATTACATATATTTTTAGATATGGATTTTAATAATATAAGGTAAAATAAATATGATTTTTACTTTTACTGGTAAGTAATTTTGAAATAAAGTTAATTTCAAATGCCTTTCAGACATTCATCAAATGTATACAGTATCATTCTCTAGTTAAAATTATTTAATTTGAATTTTTAAAAATGCACAAATATTTACTGACAACGTAATTAATTAGAAATTGCTTACCAGTAAAAGTAAAATCATATTTACATACACTGTTTACTGTCGATAAACTAGACTGTACTATTTTGTACGACAGAGGATAATTCTGGTAGGTACTTTTCACTGAATATAGATGGATCTTCCAGTTACTGCTCGTTAATAACTCTTAAAAGAGATTCACATATGAGAAATCCTTCCCGAGAAAAATTAAAAACCTATTTAATATGTAATTATAATTTTAGGTTTATTTGATAACATATGTTTTCTACACAATATTGTGTAATTTTTCTTTAGATTAGATATCCATTTGTATATTAATTATGCCAATTTAAAGAAACATAATGTTTTGCTTCAAGAAAATTTTATGTTTTTATAATGTAATATATACGCACATCTTGTGAATTATTCAAACGAATATGCGACGATTCTCGACGTTATGAATGAAAGGATGCGCAACAGTTGCGAGTATGCATCTTGCGCTGCAACTTCATGAAGAACGCGCGGCTAGGGAGAATTTACATATTTATGTACGAACTTATTATCTGAAATGCACGCTGCTTATACGTACACACGGCTGCCGTACGAAAGCATTACGAGCGGGTGCGATGTACCGTTGATCGCCGTGGGCGTCGCGACTCTTTTCTCTGTTCTTTAGCCGCTAGTTTCTTCTCATCTCGGCGCGCGTCCCGTTTGAAATATAATTCTTGATGAATTCAAAGAAAATCGGACACGTAATGATCCTTCATCGCTTTTGAAATTACGGAGCACATAACGCATGAATATTTCGTTTAGAGCTGCTTACAGCAATCATTGTTTTTTTATTTGTTTGAACAAAGTGACTTACAATGAGATATTGTGTAGAGATAACGCTTCAAAAAATTTTGAAAAAAAAATGCTCGTTACTAAAATACAAAAAATTAAAAAAAAGTGTTGTTGAACGATCAACTAGTTTATAATTACGTGCATAAAAACTTTTGAAAACAACAGGATATCGTTTCTTGTATTCCGTGTATCAAACTAACGATGTCATTAATTTTCCCGTAACTTGTTCGACAAGTTTAAAACAAGAAGTAGAAAAACCTCAGTCTCTCTCTCTTCTCTCAATAACATAAGTATAAAATTACAACAAACTTGAGAGAAAATACTGAAATACGTGCCAACAAACAGCTGATTATGAACTCACTGAGAACTACGTACGCTGGAATATGTAGTCAGCAACATTACTTATTCACAATTAGAATTACTTAGTTACTGATTAGTTACTAAGTATACTGATTGTGAGATATGGTCAGGAATCTAAATTACATTTATGATAGAAAACGTATTAATTAATTTTTTATCAATTAATATAGTTAACATCAAGCTGATTTTAAAAACATTATTAATAAATATTAATTAATTTAAAAAGATATGTAAGAAAAACAGAGAAAAGTAAGAAAATATTTATGAAAAGAGATAAGATATACATGATTGCTTATCAGACTATAAAAAATTATGAAACTAGAAAATTACAGAAGTAAACATATCTATATTAAAAAATTAGGATACTATATTTAAAATTAACATTGTATAGTACTTAAGAAATTTTGAACAATTTTTGAACAATTAATCAGTGATTCTTTAAAGTAATAATTAAAATAATTAAAATTAGTTATATGTAAAATACTTGAGAATACATAAAATATTTATTATTCAACTTGAAAATTAATTTTAACTTTATATGCTTTTTTACGTACATCCGTTAATTATCCGTGTTATATATTTTCTCTTTCATAATTCTTCATATTTTTTCTCATGTGAATCTCATTATAATTTAATATAGCTTTATTAAGTACCCAAGAAAATTAAAACGCTGTATAGTTGTTTCAAGTTTTACAGATTACATTATATTATAACAAGTTTTTTTATACTACAGAATGTGCTCTCTTTTTCTCTTTTCTCTTTACAGTTAGTAGTTTATCAGTTACATATAGTTTATTTAATGATACAACAAATTTCTTTGACATAAAAATTAAATTAATAATGTTGAAAAATTTACTATTCTTTACAATAGAAAACAAACTTTTATATATGTGTGGATTCTAAAATTTAATAGATTAATTGTAACAATAGATAAAGAGCAGCAGATTATTTAATTTTGACTGTAAATTTAAAATTATAACATAACTCAAGAGTCATATAATAAAGATACCGCTATAACAGTACAACTTTGCGATTTCTGTGCCATACCGATAATTAAGGCAACTAAAACTACTTGACGATTACATAACAATTACGTTTCTTTAATGAGGTTTAATTAATATTCTGAACATTTTATTCTCTCATTCTTTCTCTCTCTCTCTCTCTCTCTCTCTCTCCCTCTCTCTCTTTCTGTCACATTTTTTCTACCCCTCGAGTCGTATTTAAAATTAACTTTGTGAAATCCCGTTACTTGCGAGTGACTAAAGAGATGGTCATTTCAAACTTTCTCACATTTCGAATTTCTTGCTAAAAGGGTTTAAACAAAGCTGCTAAACAGCTGAAGTTTTTAAGTAAGGACGGCCGCGTGGCGGGAGTAAACAGATTGTTATTGGTCGAATCGCGCGCGGCGCGATATTATCATAAAATACCGGTTTTCGTCGAGCTATCGGTCACGGTATCCCACGGAAAAAAATTTAAAAAAAACGAGCTCCATACGCGGGCGAGTGCGCGCGATAGTCACGAATTACGATTGTCCGTGAACCTCGAGAATGATTTTACCGAACGGTGGGGATGTGGTACCGCTATACGCGTTACATCAGTCCCCCTTCTCTAACTCCCTCGCGTAGTCGTGCCTCTTTCCTCCTCCTTTCTTCTTCTCATTACAATTTTCGCAGTCGGGGGCACAACGGTTACGTTTTACCGTTGCGAGCCGCCCGTTTGCTCGCGCGGCATCCGTGTTGCTGCGGTTTGTTCGCTCGGTATCCGCACACCTACTCGCGCGAGAAGTCGAGGTTTTGCGGGGGCCCGATTCAGCAACATCCTGCGACGGATGCGCAGAGTCTAAAGAGTTTAAAGCCTCGCCGCGGATCGAAAGCTTCCACGCGAGCACAAGTGCATGTGTTCGATCAGGAATGCCTTTGAGCGTAGCGTTTCAATAGACGCGAGTTTTCGCGTATTTCAACATTGCCTACTTCGCAGCCCAGCTTAGCTCTGTATGCGTTCCGATGTCGAACTCTGCCATATATATCTTTCTCTTTTTCGTTCGTGTTTCAATATTTTTTCCGTGAAAAATAGGGCAGCTGTTACATATTTACTTTTTTTGAAATCGATTCCAATCGAAGATTTTTTTATCACAATATAGAACAACAATCGAAAAGCGAAATTATTTCAATCAAAAATTTTTTTCAGAAAATTACATAAATCAGAGCAAAATATTGACTAAACAATTATATTTTTAAATCTTTGTTTAAAAATCTCAGAAACATGATTTGTTTTCATTGAAAACTGATTCGATAAGATGATTTAACACTAAACATTTTTCGATCTCTTCTTCAAATCGTTAACTTTTATAAAGTTTCCGCGCTATGTTTATGTATTACGTATTATCTGTCAATGCTAGCGTGTGTTATGCCACAGAATTTTTATTTACGTCGTTGCGCGCACGTAATAGCGGTTACGCGGCACAGGAGAAGAATCCAGCGCAGCACCGAGAGAGCGGAACCAAAGAGAAGAAGACCTTCACCTTCGCAAGCTACGTGGTGAAGTTCTCTTGTAAGATCCGCCAATTGCACGCTACCAGCTCGCGCTACCACAGGGTTGCGCGATTCCAGATCGATCGTCGTCGTTTCCGGTATCATCGTCTGCGCGTCTGCGACGCGCGCACTTACATTGAGAGAAAAAAATGAAAGTCGAGCGTAACATTTAAACAAAATATTTTTCAGAATACATTTATTTAAACAAAATATTACGATTAAACGACGAACTGCAAATAAACATAGAACTTTATTGCTACAAATTAAAAAAAAAAGCTTCTCATCAAACACGCGCCGCAAACAGTTATCGGAAATTAATCGGCATCAATGTAAATACTGAACATGAATGAAGTGAAAACAAAAAAAATATTGTGAGAGAAGTGATAGGGCACGTGGCGAATGTTCACGCGCAACTAGAAAATTCATCTAGCCAAGCGCGAAAAAAAAGAATGTATCAAACGATACAAGTTTTACAACTAAATAACTGGAAATCGAGCGTTTTACGACAGTCGAACTTAGCCTTGGGTTTGGCGCCAAAGACCGGCTGAGGTCAATGACCACTGGAATATTCACGTTTGGTCAGCGGACGATCACGAACTCTCGGTTCTGAGCAATTCTCCAGACTCGAGATTATCGCATTCAAGGATACGGAAGACACGGCGCATCTATCGGATGGTCAATATCGATTGTCTCTTCGCCGCAATTACGAGTTCTGTAATAGTTTTTGTTGAAAAATTTGATATGACATGAAACATTTCGAATAAATAACACAAAATTTGCGTGTGATTTTTTAGAAAACAAATACAAATAATTAAAAACAAATATGCAAAATCTATTTCCAGTGTAGATTGAATTAAACGAAACAAATTCATATAAATTTACATTTGATGATAAAATTTAAGCAAAACAGTTACAATTTTTATTTTGTAAAATAAGCGCTGACACAAAATCTCGAACTCGTAGTTGGAACGTAGTTTTGGATGGATCAGTGGTTTCTTAGTACGACGAGTTGCGTAAGTCTTATTAGCTGGTCCTTCTACGGACTCAACTTCTTTCCATTACCTGCGGATTTTATTCAAACTCACCGCTTCTCCAACAGCCACTTAAAGTATCAACATGTATGTAAGCGCTCACCAAAGCGCAAAATTACTAGTTAACTTGGGTAATATCTAGAATTTTATATACATATATCTATCTTATAAATATTCTATATTTATCGATGAATTGCAACATATTTTCAAGTAGCAAATATTTCAAATTTTGATAACACAAAATGTAAAACAATTTATTGGAAATTATTTTAAAAATTTATCAAAAAAGTACAAGTATGGAATTAACAATTAAAAAAATATGTTAAATATATTAAATTATTATGTATTTAACGTATTTATCGTTATATGATTGTCGTATCGATAGCAATACGATACATTTACAGAAAATGACAATGTTACAGAGTTACATATACACAAAGATTTTAAAACCTCGATATAAATTAAATTTACTCTTTTTAATTTTTAATTATTCCGTTTAATTTTTAAACAAGAAATTGTTTATACAAGAAAATTGTTTTAACACTTTGCTGGAATCAGCAATTAGAAACAAAAAAAAAGATCGATATAACAATATGCGATATATATCGATATGCGATATATATCGATATGCGATATATATCGATATGCGATATATATCGATATGCGATATATAT